>JANRMT010062829.1:3382280-3393284 GCA_026402145.1 Polypterus bichir lapradei | reverse complement strand
AGTTAGGTTATTTTTTAACAAGGGGGCAATTACTTTTTCACACAGGGTCATGTAGGTTTGGATTTTTTTTCTCCCTAAATAATAAAAACCATCATTTAAAAACTGCAATTTGTGTTTACTTGTGTTATATTTGACTAATGGTTACATGTGTTTGATGATCAGAAACATTTTGTGTGACAAACATGCAAAAGAATAAGAAATCAGGAAGGGGGCAAATAGTTTTTCACACCACTGTATACATGTAATTAAATTCCATATTACAATTATTTTTAAATATGTCGCATTGTTATAAAAATATGTAATAAAAGTTGTGATAGCAATCTCTTTCATAAAATGGCTACAGGATTTTAAAAAGCTCCATTTATCAAACCAGCTAACCAAGTCTGCAAATGGATCTGAATGTAATGCCATGCACACAGTTTCTTACTTGTTTTAAGTTTCTTTTTCCATACAGGATGGGACTAGTAAAGTTTAGTAAAATAATATATCTTAAGTCAGAGTTTTATTATTGGCAAAATAAAATTGCACTGTGTTGGCACTTGATTTTCTTTGCATTTTTTATTATTGTTACTACTAGGTTGAGTTATGCACTGCATTGTCATCATTTCTGCTTTGTAAATCACCTATTTTTTGCCTCTTTTGTTAATTTGACCCCAAATGTGATCTCTGATATTAAAACTAACTACATTGGAATTTTGTCTCTTAATTATTAATTATTATTATTGCTTTTGTTAATGCTTTCTTTATACTTGTCTTTTTGTTATCTTCTCTATAGATGTGTCTCTGTGTCTATTATATTATTAAGAATAGGGTCATATGTCAACATTTTCTTTAGTACAAATTCCACATGTGTTTCTTTTATTTGTTTTATTTTCACTATAATATTGCTTTCACTGACACATTTATAAAAACATTCATCCATCTATCTTCTAAATCCTCTTTACCCTAAGAAGGGCTGCAGGAGCTCATTCCATGAAGAAGATGGCGCAAGGCATGAACAATCCCTGGACAAGGTACTAGTCCATCTCAGGGTGAAAATGCGCACGTAAAACACACTTGGGTCAATTTAAAATTGCCAGTCCACCTAACCTGCATCTCTTTGAACTATGGGAAAAGACTGAAGCATGCAGAAGAAGCCAATGTGGACACAAGATGGACATGCAAACTCCTTACAATAAGCATTAGCCTCCTTGTTGCAAGGCAGCAGTGCTACCTCTTCCCCACAATGCCACATATTGATAGGAATATGTTTCCACAAATACTAGCTCAAGTTAAATTTCACTACCAAGTAACATTTTTTTATACATGTTTATTTGGGGGCCTGAATAATTATTATTTTTTTGCTTAAATATTTGCAGTTTCATTTAGTCTTTGACATGTAAACAATGTATCAATTATACAAATAAATTCGATTTATTCTTTTCCAACCAAAAAAAGCAGTATTCCTCATTGTTTTGGATATACTGTTAGACAGGCAACCAGATTATGGGGTAAGCTGGAATGAACTCAGCAGCTGAAAGGCATACATTTCAGTAATCCTAAAAATGTTTAATAAAGATTTCACCCATTGTAAATGCTTTGTGTTCTGCTCTACAAGTCAAGTCGGGGAGCATGCATGGTACAGTGCATTGCCGCACCCACTACACATCGAAACAGCTCAGGATCCCGGTTGGCAACCCCCAGGCAGACACGCGGTCCAGTCCTACCCTCCGGAAATGCCCCTCTATCTGTCGCAGCCAGGTTACGTGGGTGACCCCTTGGCCTGGTCCACCCACTTGGGTCCCCAACAATGAGGATCTTATGAGCCGGATTACCCTCGGGGAAACACGCCTCATGGCCGTAATGCCATAACTGACACTCCCTCACAATGCAGGTAATGTGCCTCTTTCGGGACTCAATGAGCAACCACTCATTCGACACAAAGTCAAACCAATGGTACCCAAGGATTTTCCAGAGAGACACAGTACCAAAGGAGTCCAGTCTTCGTCTCAGGTCACTGGATACCATCCATGTCTCATAACCATATAGTAAGACTGGAAGCACCAGGACTCTAAAGACTTGGACCTTCGTCCTTTTGCATAGATATCGGGAGTGCCACACCCCCCTTACCAGTGACCTCATGACCCCCCCCATGCTCTCCCAGTCTGTCTACTGACTTCACAGGAAGAGTCACCAGAGACATGAATGTCATTGCCAAGGTAAGTAAACCTCTCAACAAGGTCAGCACTCTCTCTGCAAACAGACACACTGCTGATGGCTGTGCCCAAGAGGTCATTAAAGGCCTGGATCTTGGTTTTTATCCAGGACACTCGCAAGCCCAGACATTCGGACTCCTCACTCAGTCTCTCAAGCGCCCTGATCAGAGCCTCCATTGACTCCGCAAAGATCACAGCATCGTCAGCAAAGTCAAGATCCGTGAATCTTTCTTCACCAACAGATGCCCCACAGCCGCTGGACCTCATGACCTTGCCCAACACCCAGTCCATACAAGCATTGAACAAAGTAGGAGCAAGAACACACCCCCTGACGAACCCCAGAATCAACTGGGGAAAAACGCAGATGTCCTGCCTCCACTCTGCACAGCACTCGCAGTACCAGTGTACAGGCCAGCCATGATATCCAGCAACCTTGAGGGGATCCCGTGAACCCTCGGGATGTCCCACAGGGCAGCTCAATCAACTGAATCGAACGCTTTGCGAAAATTGACAAAGGCTGCAAAGAAACTCTGCCGATATTCGCATTTGCGCTCTATGAGAACCCTCAGTGCCAGGATGTGGTTGATGGTAGACTTCTTAGGCGTAAAACCAGACTGTTCCGGTCGCTGGTAGGTGAGCAAGTGATCTTGAATCCTATTGAGGACAATCCTAGCAAGGACCTTACCCGGCACCGAAAGCAGTGTTAGCCCCCTGTAGTTGCTGCAATCCAGGCAATCACCCTTCCCTTTCCAGATAGGGACGACAAGTCCCGTTTTCTAGTCAGTTGGGATGATGGCAGTCTCCCAAATGGAAGCAAAGATTGCTTGCAATGCCAGGAGGACAGCCGTACCACCAGCCTGGAGAAGTTCACCACGGATACCACAGATCCCTGCAGCCTTTCTCCCCCCTCAGCTGGTTCACCTCCTGTGCAATCTCAATGAGATTGGGTGGTTCACAGCTAATTGGAGGATCAGCCTCAAGAACTGTGGACCCAGAAATATCCAACGTCCTAGCCGGAGGATCAGCTTTGAACAACTGCTCAAAGTAGCCAGCCCAGCAGGTAACAACTGCAGTGTCATCCGTAAGGACCATTCCATCAGCTTCCCTGACTGCGACTCTCTGAGGAACAGATTAAGATGTGCATAATGCTTTGATTCCTCTGTAAGCAGGACATGGGTCGGTAGACCACAGATGGTGTGTCACTTCCTCACAGATTCCTCTAACAAACGCCTCTTTATCTCCCCTCAGAGCCCTCCCTGTCTTCCTTCTCAGTTCCCGGTACAGACCAAAGTTGCCACTGAGCCGTGCACTGCGACTCCTCTCGATGATATCCAGGGTGCCCCGCGAGATGAAACACCTCCTGGGAACACCGGTAACACCAACACAACCCTCAGCAACCGTCAGGGTCTTGTCACAGAAGGTCTCCCACATCACATTAGGATCTGCAGTCATACCCAAATCTGAAATTTCCTCACACAAACTGCGTGCAAACTCATTAGAAACAGCCTGGACTTGGAGCCTGGCCAAGTCCAGGCTCATTTTCTTAGCAGGTGGTAACCTACTGGACCTAAGCTGGATCCTAAGAGTAGCAACAAGAAGTCTATGGTCAGAATTCACAAACTAGGCACTTCTGTAGACCCTGCAGTTTTGCAAGATCCTCCAGCGTCTGCCCACGATGTTGTGATCGATCTCCTTCACTGCACCACCAGTATTGGAGAACCAAGTCCAACGATGCGATTCAGGACGCTGGAACCAGGATCCAGTGATTCGCAGCCCCTGAGCTTTTTCAAAGTCAAGGAATGTGGAGCCGCTTTCACCACGGTCACCAGACCCATGGGGACTTAGACAATCCTCATAGCCAGCCCTGTCAGTGCTAGTGGCTGTATTGAAGTCACCCATGACCAGAGGAATGTCACCCTGTGGGCACCCATCAACCACTGAGCGAAGCTGTGAATAAAATGTCTCCCTCGCCGAGACATCACTCACCGTGGTCGGAGGATACACTGAGACAACAGACAAGGCACCCAGGAAGTGCCTTAATCTGAGTCCCATAATACGCTCGTTGAAAGGAGTGACATCAGACACCATCGGAAGAAGCCAATCTGCTACAGCAACAGCTACTCCCTGAGTATGACAGCCATCAGACCGATCAGACCAATAAAAGGTGTATCCACCTACAGAGATCTGGATAGTCCCTGGTCTGCGCACCTCAAGAGAGTGCCGCCACTGAAATGCGGAGTTTACGCAGCTCCTCCGACAGCAGAGGAAGATGATCATCTTGCCAGAGAGACAAGACGTTCCATGCGCCTACCCGTATGGGCCGCCTCAAATTGGGACCCGAATGCTGCCGTGCAGCAGGCAACATCTCAGCACCACACCAATTCCGATGCCCAACAGACCTGACCCTATTGGCTCTCCAACGGTTTCGACTCTTCCGGAGATGGGGCTCCCAAGGGCTTTCCCCCATCCCTTTCATGATGCGAGAGCAGAGCTACTCCT
The DNA here is from genome assembly GCA_026402145.1 of Polypterus bichir lapradei. NCBI lineage: Eukaryota > Metazoa > Chordata > Cladistia > Polypteriformes > Polypteridae > Polypterus > Polypterus bichir. The sequence continues at coordinate 3,388,590 of JANRMT010062829.1, read as the reverse complement.
GTGGAGAGCAAAAAGGAGTCCTTTCTGTAGTCTCGGACCTTTGTGAATTTTTTTTTTATTTTTTTTTATGGTGGCTAGAGTGCTAATCCTGCCACCAACCCCCATAATTTCCCTGCAAGTTGGAGGACCACTTGCAGGGCCAGATGCAGTTTAACGTCATACCCAGGACAGGACAGTTATGCTCTACAGTGGGCGTAAAAAATAAAAATTAACAAAAATATTTAACAAAATTCTTGAAACAGCTTAAAACAATTCAGTGTTCGGGTTTTGGGCAAAGTCTAACCTCCACTGCATCATATGCAAGTTAGGGACCATCTCCAGTCCCTAACTTGCATCAGCCTATCACCGGTCACACACACACACAGACTCATTTTTTTCTGGGCAGTCACCAGACAGCCTTACAGTACATGCACCTCTCAGTATTCAGCATTATTCTTAGTAGAAATAATTAACTCCCTTGCCAAATATTGTTAAGTATTAATTCTGAGGATAGACTTACAGAAATTGTAGCATTTTGGGTTTTGTATTTTTAATATGAAATTAAATATTTTTCTCTTTGTAGTGTGAAGTCTGCTACCATTGTTACTGGAATGTCAAAATAATGCCTAGGCAATATTGACATTGTTTGTTTAGCTGTTTAGCTCAAGAATAGAGAGTAAATGCTATAAAAAAGCCATACTGTTCATGTGGCGTACTGAGTATGCGACTTACCTATTTAACAGCAAGAAAAAGTGTCACTGAAGTGCCTTGCCTAAAATATTATTACTGTTTAAAAAATTTAAACAGAGAGGTTGGTGAACAAAGCTAAAAACTTTCAGCTATAACAATTATAGATAGATACTTTATTCATCCCAAGGGGAAATTCACATTATATTGCTGGCTTTCAAAAATTTACTGAAAGGAATTGAACTGTCATATCTCTGCCTATTTTGTGGTGCAGTCTAAATCAAATCAGTTCACTTTGACATTTACTGGACATGGTCCAGTGAACAGTCAACCATTAATCATTAAAGCTCATTAATGTGTAGGCACTGATTAGATTTATTAGTTATGAAGATAAACATATTTGTTACATTTGTTTATTAGTAATGCCATTCTATCTAATTTATTGGGGCCCTAGTGTTATTAGACTTTCGGATTTTGACAATTTGACAGTGTTTAGCAATTCTCCTGTTTATTTTCCCCTAAATGCTCTGTTCATCTCCCAGTATGTGTTACTCTTTAGTCTTCAGACTTGCTGTTTTTCCTTTAGCCACAATGATATTATAAAGTAAAACTCAACATACTTACATGTACTGTATGTTGGCTATATCCATCTCCATCTGGTTCAGTATGGAATTCATTATTATTTTATTTATTAAACTTGTGTCAGTGTGTGTGTGTGTGGTGTTTTTTTTTTTGTTTTTTTTATTTTGGTTATTTTGATGGCACCATCATCTAGGCATTCTATGTTTGTAGATTTCATCGGTTCCACCTTTTTGTGTTTCTGGGTGTTACTATATTGCATGACTGCTAGGTATATGATACATGGCAGACATAATATTTAAGGATATTTATGAAGAATGCTTGAGGTAAGCAGAGATCTGAGTTTTAAAATACTCATTGTAATGGCCTGCGAAAGACTCACACTTTAGAATACTGTAAATATTTAATAGAAAATAACACTGTTTTTAAAATTTTGCTTTGTTTTTGACTACTGTGTTTGTTTTGTAATTTGGTTTTGGCAGTTACCTAGTGACACTCAGTGTAGCAGAAACATGTCTTTGAATCTGAAAAATTTCTTGCTCAGTTAGTTCCTAAAGTAGATCAGTAGCACATATAACTCTGTCACCCAAAAAATAACACCTTGTCCTACTGGATTTTCTGTTCTGTCCAATTCAGACATAACAAGTTCATTAAGTGATGCAAAAATGTAACTGCAGAAGAGGTATTAAATAGAACCAGAATGATGTTATTGAAGTGTTGCTAATTTTGTTTTATCTTTACATTAATTTTTTATAGGTCCAGTCTCTTACTTCCCGTCCAAAATCCTGTGATGTGCCTAAAAATAAGTGAGTTTTATTTTTTACTTTATACTCAAATGCCCATATTAGAATGAATTTAATTTTAAATACCTGCCAATTACTTTCTTCCATTCTGCTAGGCCAAACTGCACTTTATAAGAATGTTTGTTTATAAATATTTTTTTCTACTATTGCTGTACAAAGCAATATTATTTATGTGTGTATTTGCTGCCTTCCTGATAATCCTTTGTGCACTATAGTCTTATTAACTGTAAAGAGGCTTTTATTCAGAGATAATAAGAATTTATGCCAAAGCAGAAATAAAGGGAAGAACATGTGGAACACTGAAAATTAACACACAACAAATTTAATTTTAGTGTTAAATACTTTGTATTTTTACCATCCTAGCTTTATACCTCATCATCCATATCCCCAAACATCTATAAACCCCCCTACCATCACAGGTTTTCAAGAGTACAGGATCCTTTCATGGTGATCAGATTGTCGTTATATAGACTGTCAGCTTCACTTCTGTCATGTCAGTTTTGAGTCCTCAGTTAACTTATGCCAGAATAATTATTTAAAAAAACATACACAGGATGATGGTTTAACATTTTTAAAGACGATAACCAGACCAGGTTTGGAAGAAGCAACAATAGCCATTGTGCAACCATGTATTAAGGTCGGCATGGACTTCTGATTGAATATAGTTGTTTTAAAAATATGATTACTGTACTGTAGCATAGGGATGCACCGAAATGAAATTCTTGGCCGAAGCCGAATAATAATGAAATGCTTGGCCGAAGGCCAAATACCGAACGCGGTGTTTCGCATTTTTTTCCATTTATTTTGCCAATTTTTTCACCATTACAATAATTAAATAGTAAAAATTTGCTTTTTACTATTTTGTGTTGCTTTTCAGAGAAATAAATCCAATAACAAAAATACAATTTCAAAATATTTATTTAACACTGAACATTTTTTTTTAACATTCCAGCAGATATTATACAAACAAAGCACAATATAACTTTAAAATAAATAAATTAGTAAAATAAAAAAATATTTTTATTTGGCCATCTTTGAAGCCCCCCTTCTTGAATAGCCTATGTTAGGCCTATAACTGACTGCTGAAAGAATGTAACTCTGTATGTCTACAACAACAAATGTGCATTGAATAGTGCAAAAAATGTGGATGAACCCACAACAAATGAATAACTGTCCTAGACATAAGCCTACTTAGCCTACTTCTTCAGGAAAAGTGGCAGGTTTTTCTTTATGAAAAGTAGCTTCTCTGCTTTCTCACATGAAAGTCGGTTCCTCTTCTCATCGATGACATGAGATGCAGCACTAAACAGTCTCTCGCTGTCGGTGCTTGTGCAAGGAGCAGACAAGTACCTGCAGAATAGTTGAAATTTTTATTGCAGTTTTCTGACAGTTGCTCATTTCAAAACGAACAATGTCTTCAAGATAATGAAATGGTTGAAACCCAGTGTAGGCCTACTTATTTTACTACACTGAAAATAGTAAAATTTTCACAAGATACATAATATAAAATATAGGTAGTAACACTTTACAATGTTTCCTTTTGTTAACATTATTGCATTAACTAACGATGAGCAATACATTTGTTATGGTATTTATTAATCTTCGTTAATGTAAGATAATAAAAAATATTTAGTTCATGTTAGTATGAGTGCATTAACAATTTTAACAAATAGGCCTACCACTTTTGATACTTTTTAATTCAAAAATTAAAAATGTGATACTTAGTTTTAATACTGTATTAGTAAATGTTAACATTAAGATTAATAAATGCTTTTAATAAGGGTTTTTCATTGTTAGTTAATGTTAAAAATAGAAACTACTTATAAAGTGTTACCATAATCCAAAATATAAATAAAATCTTAAATTAATTTCCCATAGAAGTAGCCTACCTGCGTGCCATCTGCGCCAGGTCGGGAAAGCGGCCTTGATTGGTCCTCCAAAATTCAAGAGGGTTATTGCTCCTGGGGATGGGGACTTCTGAGAGATAACCATCTAACTGTTGAGTGGTTGAGCTTGTCCTCTGTCTTGCAAATGGGTTATTCTCTTGGAGGATCTCATCGAACATGTCAGACAGCGAGACTGTGCGCGGCTCATCTGTAGTACGAGCCCGTTTACTCTCCGCGCTGTTTTCATCTCCTGCACTGTGCATCACCTGACCGTCTCCATCACCTAGCGGCTTTCCCAAATCCAACTCGGCCTGGATCATTTCTCGTGTGCGCAGCTTTTTCCCCACATCCAAGTAATGATCTTTATATCGTGGATCAAGCACAGTGGCGATGCAATACAGGGTTCTGAGTCCGCCTGACTAAATCGTGTGCTGACAGCTTCCAAGAGCGCACTTTTAGTTGTTTTAACTCCGTGGTCTGTTTCAGCCTCTTTGTTTAAAAGACGCATTAGTGCTGCAAGTAAAGGTATGACGTCTGCCACAGATGCATCAGATGAGCTTATCTCTTTTGTTATCTGCTCAAAGGGGGCGAGAAGAGAGAGAACGTTCTCGATTAACACCCACTGGTATGCGGTGAATGTCGCGGGCAGGTCATGATCTGCTATGTATGTAGCCAAGACTCGCTTTTGCGCAAAAAGGCTTTCCAGCATATAATATGTACTGTTCCACCTTGTGCTCACATCTTGTTGGAAACGTTTTTGTGGCGTTCCGAACTGTTCTTGGATAGATTGTAGGCGCACATAGGCAAGCGGTGAATGTTTAAAATGGCCAACAATTTTCCTGCCTATCGCTATCACATCTGCTATACTGCGCTGACTCAACAATCCCTCGTTGACCGCCAGTTGAATTGTGTGTGCCATACACCGTATGCCTTTCAGATCACTATCTTCCATGGCTTTAGCCATATTTCTTGCGTTGTCACTGACTACCGCATGCACCTTAGATCGGTCGATACGCCAAGTGTCAAACATGTTGGCGAACGCCTCGGATATGGCTACAGCTGTATGGGACCCTCTAAACTCTTGTGAGTGAAGCACAATCTTTTGTAGCTTGAAATCTGTGTCGATCCACTGCGCAGTTAAACTCAGCATACTGGTGGAGCTCACATCCGAGCTCCAAATATCAGTCGTGAAGCTGAGGGCTGCAATATCTGTAGCCAAGAGCTCATGGACGTGAGTTGAAAGGACGTTATACATCTCAGGTAAGCACACGTCTGAGAAATGCCGTCTACTAGGCATGGTGTAACGGGGCTCAATATGGTCTATAAGCCTGCGAAATCCAACATCCTCTACAACAGAGAATGGTTGATCATCCAATGCGATGAATTCCATTATCTTTTTAGTAATACCTTTTAGCTTTGGCACTGTCATTGGCAAACTTTTTTGCCTTTTCTAAGAAGTCAGCCACAGATGGAGTGGGTGTCCTAGGACTGGAAGGAGCTACTTTCCTTTTCGCTGCTGCTGTTGCCGTAGCCGCCGCCGTGTCTTTCTCGTACTCTGCATGATGTTCGGGGTGTCTTGATTTTAAGTGATAAATTAAACTTGAAGTGCTATACGTTTTTGCAGATGCACCCCCTCTGGACAATTCAGCAGAACAGTGTCTGCAAACGGCCGTTTTTGCCTCTTTCTCTGACGCTTTAAAGTGCTTCCACACTGCTGACATTTTTGCTGCATAAAGCGCGCGCCTCTCACTCTACGCGGGTTACTATTTGATCGCGTCATTAAAAACGTCATTGTTCGGCAAAATTTATTCGGCCTTTTTACTTATTCGGCCGAACACCGAAAGTGCTTTTTTAATAATTTCGGTTGCCGAACATTCGGTGCATCCCTACTGTAGCACAAAGTACAGTTTGGTGAGCCTTTATATCAAAGCATACTTGAAATTAGATTTATTGCACCTCTTGCTACTTTTATGTACTAGAATGTCTGTCTGTTAAGATATTAAAAAGCCTTGCATGAGAAGCAGTGATAGATACAGTGGTGTGAAAAACTATTTGCCCCCTTCCTGATTTCTTATTCTTTTGCATTTTTGTCACACAAAATGTTTCTGATCATCAAACACATGTAACCATTAGTCAAATATAACACAAGTAAACACAAAATGCAGTTTTTAAATGATGGTTTTTATTATTTAGGGAGAAAAAAAATCCAAACCTACATGACCCTGTGTGAAAAAGTAATTGCCCCCTTGTTAAAAAATAACCTAACTGCGGTGTATCACACCTGAGTTCAATTTCCGTAGCCACCCCCAGGCCTGATTACTGCCACACTTGTTTCAATCAAGAAATCACTTAAATAGGAGCTGCCTGACACAGAGA
>JANRMT010062829.1:3363779-3378805 GCA_026402145.1 Polypterus bichir lapradei | reverse complement strand
TGTATATGTATATATATATATATATATATATATATATATATATATATATATATATATAATATAAAAATGTCTGAATCACAGTCTTCTTATCCTAATTATCTCATTAGCCAGTCGGCAATCAGCCACCGCACCCTTCCAGTTGCAAGAAGCAGATCATAGGCATGTTATAGAGTACTTTTCATATAATACAAAGAGTACACGACACGTGTTTTACCCTAATTGGGACTCAGCAGATGTATGCACCTTTGCTTTCCCTTGCGAGTATCGACCCTCAGATGTCAGCACCTGAGGTGAAGCCTCAGACATTGCGCCATGGCAGCTGGTTCACTTACTTGACAGGGTGTAGATAGAAGTATTATATCCAAAGTTCTGAATATTTTTTTAATATGATCCTGTGTTCCAAAAAAGGAAAAAGCAGAATATTTTTTCAATACTATAGCCAATTGAAATGCAAAAAAGTAAATTTTGTATAATGTTTAGTTAAACCTGTTGTTAGGTTTGCATTACTAATGCCACCTTTTTCAAAATATTATCTCTGAAGAATAATGAAACCTGACTTCTGTTCATTTAAGACGATTGCAGAAATTTCTTTTATAAAGGTACCTAAGTAGGTAGCGTATGGTTAATCTTATTGAGTAGTTAGAAGAGTGCAATGCTCATTTTTATAACAAAAGTAAATTTAAGTGCCTTAAATGAAAGCCTGTTGCTTAATGTGTTTTGCTTCTGCAAATTACTTTCATTCTTGTTCTTCACAGTGTTTTCATTTCAACCTTTGGACAGTGGGGAAAGCCATTTGGGGGTCAACAAGCCACTTTCTAAACAGTTACAGGAAACTAAAAACGTGAGTGGAGAACTTTTAGAAACAATGTATTGAAATTTCTTAGAAGTGTGATGTGGTGGTGTGTCTTGTGGTTTCTGCAACGGTTGTTTCTTTTTTGTGACTTTTTTTAATTTCTTAAGAACAATAAGAGTTCATGAAAGGTAAATCATTGAGATCAGTACAGAACAAGCCTCCTTATTTACTAATATCACATATAGTATCAAGTATGACAGCATATTGCAAGATAATAGTTAGATAACAAGCTTTGTAGTATACACTAGCAAAAGTTTGGAATCACCCAGAAATGTTCATGTTTTGGATAGAAATGTATAATTTTTTTTATCAAGATACCATTAATTTAACACTAATGTATATATTATAATGATTAAGAAAATCCTGTCTTGTTTTATCACACACTTGTCCCTAGGACACCAAAGACAAAATGTGTATTCTGAGTTGTTTCATGCCTTCCGTTCAGTGTTCCTGAATTAGGCATTTGCTTTGTATACGACTGTAATGGGACAAGTAGTATTGGAAAGTGAATGAGTGAATAAACATATGTATAAAAGCTTTTTTTTTTATATAGTGAGCTACCCCTTTCTCACTCTATGTCCGTCTCTATGTTTATATAATGAGATTTGTTAATAGGTAATAAAATCTGAATGTGCCTTTGTGTCACTTTACAGGCAAGGGAAACTACTAGTTCCCTTTTTTTGTGCGTTTTTTTACTTTTGTATACAAACCACTACATGATGCGTTTCCTTTAATTTTACTCTGAAAATCAAAGTAGTCTTGGAACACTTCTTGATGTATTTCACCTTTGCAGTGGATTGCTTAACCTTTGGTCATGGATAGAAGTGTACTGGGATAGCTGTTCGAGTCCATACATTTTTACCCTTTGGTGGTTATTTACTTTAGCACCTTTATTCATATGTCTATAAGCCTTACAGCATCTATAAAAAGTATTCACCTCCAAGAGTAAGCTAAATAAATTCCAAATATAAAAAAACTAAATTATTGACCACATAAGTTGACAAGCTTAGAAATTCGCAAGGACTACTAAGGAGGTACTTAATGATTTGGAAATTGCATAAAGAGAAGTACTACTTGGATTAAATATGCTGAAATCTAATAAATCACCAGGACTGGATAAAATTTATCCCCAAGTGCTTTAGGAAGTTAGTGGTTACATATATAAACCATCAGCACATATTCTTTGAAAATCTCTGTACACATTGAGAAATTCCTAAAGACTGGAGACTAACAAACATGGGTGAACATGCTGATCCAACTAACTATAGGCTAGTAAGTTTAACATACATCTTAGTTATATTAATGGAAGCATTTTTTAAGGGAAAGATCAAGCAGCACATCTCTAGAACAGATGTATTAGCAAGTCCTCAGCATTTATTAAGACAAAGAAGGACATGTTTCACTGATAAGCTGTAATTCTATTCGGAAGCAACAAAGTAATATGAAAGATGTATATGATGATATTTCATTTTTTTTAAAGATTTTAATAAGGCATCACATGAAAGGTTAATAATCAAATTACAAAAAATGCGCATTTAGGGCATGGTCTGTGGATGGGTGCAAAGTTGGCTGAAACATAGGAAGCAAAGTGTTACGATAAGGTAATACATGGTGATCCAAAATGAAGTACCAAATTTCTCATGATCATTGCGTAAGGTAGAGGTAGACAAGTGGGGTGGGGGGGTGGGGTCCTTTGATAGGTGATCCCTTGTAGTTTTCAGTCAGCAACATGCCTTGGTCTGGTGGGTGCCGTGCTTTCGCTCTGAAAGCGTTCTTCAGAAACAACTAATCCATTATCACTACGCAACGCGCCTTCTAAATGCACCTTAACATTCCTCTTAGCGGTGATGTCCCCAGTCAGAAAACATTTTTTCAGTTGGTGGTTAAATTTAGATAGATGGGTACAACATTTAACAGAAAATCTCTAGGCCGCCCTCGAACTGTATGAATACCTGAGAACATCCAAGCGGTAATGGCATTAATTTTGCTGTCTCCTAGATGTTCAGCATGCAAACATGCTTCTGCTTTAGGCATTTCCAACACGTCTTTAAGGGAGATTTTGCATGAGGACATTTATTTCCATCCATACAAAATGATGGTAGTGCAGAAACTCACTGAGAGAGACTGGGAGAGCCTTAGAGAGTTGTGCGTGAACATTTTGCAAACCGTTTATTGAGATGCCATCATCATTTGCAGTGATGAGGCACATTTCCATTTGAATGCTTGCTTAAATAAGCAAAACATTCGCTATTGGGCTGAAACCAGCCCTCATGAACTTCTTCAGAGACCCCTCCACAGTGAGCGTGTTAGTTTGGTGTGCCGTTGCAGAATTTTGCATTGTATGCTCTTACTTTTTTGAGGAGGGGGAGCAACCGTCATCATCACTTCAGAATGTTACATTGAAATGCTAGAGAACTTCTTGTGGCCCCAACTGGAAGAAATTGATGTGGTGGATGCCTGGATGCCTGGAGCAACAGCTCATACGGCACTGAAATCCATCAAGTTTTGCGGAAGATTTTTCCGGGGAAGCTGATCTACCTGTGCGGCGATGTCGGGTGGCCTTCACGTTCACCTGATCTCGCTCCACATGATTTCTTCTTGTGGGGCTATCTCAGGTCAAAGGTATACAGACACTGACCTCAAAACCTTGAAGCCCTCAAAGACGCTATTAGCCTCTATTCCCCTTGAAATGGCCGAATGAGTCATGTGACAATTCACAAATAATCTCAAAGAGTGTATCGCTAATGATGGCCTGTGGTATAGCAGGCCAGCTTTTAAATAAATAATTGCCACTTAAAGAAGGGGGCATGGTAGTGTGGCTGGAGCTGTTCCCAGGCGCAATGCGAGCTTGGGCATTTCCACTCTGAAGTGTACAGGCGTGGGATCGGCCTTGTCCGTGATTGATGCCGGGAGCTGCTAATTGCCGCATCTGTGCCACATCCCTATTATAAATAGGAGAAGCACAAGCGCGAAGGGGAAAAAAAAGGAAAGAAAAGAATGGAGGTTAAGGGAGAAGAAGGCAGGAGGTGAAGGAGCTCGTGTGTGTGTGCGTGTGTGCAAGAGCAGGCTCACTGTAATAATGAGGGGCAGCTGGGAAGTGAGCCCTAGCGGGGTATTTGGCCTGCACCCAGGGCAGATGGATTGGGTCACTCCTGCTGAGATTTACAGAGGACCAGGAGTGACCACGATCAAGGATGGCTTGATCAAGACCACGATCAAGGCAGCGGGTGTCGGAGGCTTGAGAGGTGGAAGCCCCAGTGTGAGAGCCCTGGTCGCTGGGGAACCCAAGTTTCGTTCTTGCGAAGCCCTACAGAGCCAGGGATTGAAAGGCTACCAGACCAGAAGGAGGTCAGCTATAGGTAGGGCAACTCCCCTGGTGCAGGGCCCAAATGGGAGAAGCAGGGGAGCCACCAGCTAAAGAAGGCACCGGGATTTTAACACTAGAATTACCAAAGCCTACGAGAACTCGTAGATCTGTCCCACCTTAAATCGCTTTGCACCTCTCAGTCAGCGTCTTTTGTCCTGTAAATGTGGTGATATGCAGCAAGCAGCCTGCTATTACATCTCCCCACTGCCGCACAGTTTTCTCAGCGCAAGTCTGTTTACCTGCGTGTCAGTTGCTTAGAGTTGTATAGAGTGAGAAGTCAAGCAAAATGACACCTTTTATAAATACTATATCGTTATTTGGAACACATGCATTTTATGTGTGTTCCATGTCTGCAACAATCTATGTAAACACATCGTTAAAACAAAAACGGTTTTCATGTTTTAGTAATAATTGGCAAAATGCAGACATGAAGTGCATAATGTGTGAAGCCTGAAGTCCAAACATCAAATAAACACTTTCACAAAAGGTACAAATATAACACAACAAGTGCGCTTTTATTCAAGTATATAACTGCAGAAAAAGAAGCTGCGTTAGGTGCGACATTGACACCTCTTTGATACGACCGCTTCTGTGGCACAACAGTATCAACTGTTGACTGGTAATCAAAACTTCACGGGTTCGACCCTGGATGAGTCCGTTTTAAGAAGTGAGCTATTCTTATTCTTACTATTTTAGAATAAAAACATACATTTCATTTCAGTCTGTAACAGCCGGTGTAAATTTATGATACTTGGAGAGGTTTGCTTTGTTTTTTTTTTTTTTATTCAGTTTTATTCTCTCAGTCGCGTTCACAATCCCACCCCCCAATCTGACACTGCTGTATTCACATAAAGACGTGCTGTAACAAAGGTGAACTCAGATGATGCCGACAGTTCTACATCGGAGAAAGAATGCACGTTGCACTTTTGCCTTCGCTGTACTTTTTATAAGTACACGGGAAGCTCTGCAGTCTACTTGTGACTTTACGCTGTAGGAAGTAATTAAATCAATAAAAGTAAATAACATTCAATCTGGCTCTTATATAAAAAGTACAGCGACGGCAGCTTCCACCTTCAGCTATAGGCTCTTCAGTACACGAGCGACTCTCCACGCTAGTGTTTAGATCTGGACGGTGCATGTGCCCAAAAAAAAGTCTAACTGCATTCTCATACCATTTCATTGCTCGCATACTAAGGTGTCAGCAGGCATTTTTCGTGGCATTACATGTGTAATTTGTGAGCATGCCCTTGCCGATCAAACAGAGGAAATTCTGCAGTCTACTTGTGACTTTACGCTGTAGGAAGATAAGTAAATACATCGAGGTAGATAACGTTCGACCTGGCTTTTATATAAATAGCATATAAATGCTTCTTATGTAAAGACCATCACAAAACATAATCACAAACAGGAGTTTGCACTATACGTTGGCGAGCTCTGTAAGCGGTGCTGTTTCTTTGAAGGACAGGTGTGGGGCAGACTGACTGGCATGATGATTCCGGACTCGGTCCTGTATCCAAACGGTGCCGTCTTTCGCCTTTACGCCTGGCGCAGCTGCGTTGATTTTATATGTGAGAGGACGTTTCTTGCGGGGAGGGCCTGTGTTCTCTTTCTCCGATCTTTGTTCACCTCTGTCATAGCTCGTCTTTATTTGAAAACAGCAGTGTCAGATCGGGGCGAGTGTGAACGCAACTGATAGAATAAAACTTAATAAAAAAAAAAAGCAAACCTTTCCAAGTATCATAAATTTACACCGGATGAAATGTATGTTGTTATTCTAAAATAGTAAGAATAAGAGTAGCTTACTTCTCAAAACGGATTCGTCCAGGGTTGAACCCATGAAGATTTGATTACCAGTCAACAGATGATACCATTGCGTCACCGAAACGGTTGTATCAAAGGGGTGTCAATGTCGCACCCTAACGCGGCTTCTTTTTCTGCAGTTATATTCTTGAATAAAAGTGTACTGCTTGTGTTAAACTTGTACCTTTTGTGAAAGTGCCTATTTGATATTTGGACTTGAGTCTTCACACATTATACACTTCATGTCTACATTTTGTCATTAGTACTAAAACATGGAAAAGGTTTGTCTTTTAGGTATGCGTTGAACATTTCTGTCATCCTACACTTACATAGATCTTTGCAGACATGGAACACACGTGAAATACATGTGTTCCAAATAACGATATTCTTTATAGCCTATGCAGCTCTACCTGACTCCCTGATAATCAAGGGACAAACAGTTGGGAGATATTTTTGCAGTTTCTCCGGCGGTGGGGGGAAGGGGGATGGTATAGCAGACTGCTTGCTGCTTGGGATTATCGACACATTTACAGCACAAAAGATGCTGAATGGAGAGGTGCGAGCGGATTTAAGGTGGGCCGGAATTATGAGTTTTCTCCTAAGCTTTGGTAATTCTAGTGTTAAAGGACTGCTTCTAGCCATTGTTGTTTTAACCTCATTTTTAAATGGAATATGTATTGGATTATTTTAACCTCCACTTTGTATCACCCTGTTTTTAACACAAGAATTACCAAAGCCTACGAAAAAACTTGTAATCCCAGTCCATCTTAAATCCCATCGCACCTCTGTCAGTGTCTTTTGTGTTGTAAATGTGTCGATAAGCACAAGCAGTCTGCTGTCCCATCCCCCCACCAATACAGAAAGGGCAGAAAATTTTCTCAGCTCAAGTCTGTTTACCTGTGTGTGAGTTGCCTAGAGTTGTCTAGGGTAAATAATGTATCGTTATTGGAATACACGCATTTCATGCGTGTTCCGTGTCTGCAACAATCTACATAAACACATCGTTAAAAACAGAAACGTTTTTCATGTTTTACTAATAATTGACAAAATGTACACATGAAGTGTATAATGTGTAAAGCCTGAAGTCCAAATATCAAATAAACACGTTCACAAAAGGTACAAGTATAACAAAACAAGTGCACTTTTATTCAAGAATATAACTGCAGAAAAAGAACTCTCATTAGGGTGCAACATTGACAAGCCCTTAATATGACCGCTTTGGTGGTGCAGCAGTAAGAACTACTGACTGGTAATCAGAAGGTCACCGGTTCGACAACGGACGCCTCAGTTTTGATAAGTGAGCTACTCTTATTCTTACTACCGTAGATCCCGGAATATAAGCCGAGAATTTCATCCTAGATTTTTGGCTTGGAGTTTGGGGGTCGGTTTATACAACGAGCATCGTTTCAGATTCAAGATTTCCAGCGCAATGCCGGTTTTGCCGATCAATACGGAAGTAAATAATGACGAAACCACAGAGCCATCTTTCAGATGAAGAAGTAACTTTGCATGCCGGTACTTTAAATTAAATAAAGAATTTATTCAAAAAAGTGTTTTAGTTGTTGATTTTATTAATAAAATTTATAATAAATTATCGGGAAGTTTAAAATAAAAATTTTTCTTTTGATTTACGACCAACATCTTGCGTTACGACCCGAATGCGGTCACGTGTATCCGCTTGCGCAATTGTAAACAAACAACCGAGAGCGTTAGTAGCGTCAGTTGGAGCCCAGATACATGTGTTTGTGGATGTAATTTCGCTCATTGCAGTGATTTACCTATATATATAATTCACTAAGACCATGCAAGCAAGACACATAATTGCTAAGGAAAGAAGAGAAGGTAAAGAAAGCGATCACAATCGAAACGAAGATGGAAATTGTGTGGAAATATGAGAGTGCTGTTCGTGTGACCGATCTCGCTAATATGTACAGCATGTCGAAATCCACCATCTCGACAATTTTACAAAGAAAAGATTTGCATTCTCCTCCTCCTCCCTTCCTGCAGCCCAAAGATGTCAAATTAAATGGTGAGTACAGTATGAAATTGTTGCTTCTAGAATAGAATAGAATGCCTTTTATTGTCACTATACACATCTACAATGAGATTAAAAGCAGCTCCTTCAGTGCAGAAAAAAAGTTCTGTATAGGGCTTGTATGGTTGTTTTTTTAGCCTTAGCATAACGCCGGATCTGTGGCCCCGCTTCTGCTTTCTTTCCCTCCTCCATCTGCGTCGTCTCCTAGACCCGACAACAATCCACGGAGAGCCCGCTGGTTTGCTATGTTGTCTGGGATGTTGTGTGTGTGATAAAAAACACTCGAAACAGATGTCTGGCTCTGGACACCGATGTCTATAAGGTTCTGACGGGTGTAGCGGATGTTCGCCGAACCGATCGTGCACAAACAAGGGGGAAAAAAAAAAGTACAAAAACAACAAAAAAGTGCACTGAAAAGGAGAGCCCTGAGCCACTGCGCGCCGCCATGCTCCTAGCTTAATCTAGCCTACTTCTGGTAGGCTAGGTACTTTTTATAACTTTTTGGTTAGTACATTAGAAAAATTATTGGTGTTTTGGTAAATTATGCACATTATACAACCCTTTTCTATTATGAAAAGGTTAAGTAAATGTTGCAGTGGGAGGTTCGGAACGAATTATGGGTTAGCCTTCGCGAACGAATTAAGTTCTTAAGTCAAGGGTCCACTGTATTGCGTATTTAAGTTAGTCAAATTTATAACGAGTCTCCGGAAATCCACCCGCCGATGTATCGTATTTGCGTATATTGTTTCAACACAAAGGCTTCATTTTACCAAACTTCTCCGCAATCACTTCCTGGTTTCCATCAAAATTGCCGGCAGTCTCAAATTCTCGCCGATAAACATGATAAATATACCTGAAGAGACACTTTTAAGGAAATTTAGAAAATTTTGCTTGGAGAAGGGGGTCGGCTTAAATACCGGTCATCGGCAAATACATGTAATTTAGTAGGTAGAGAGGGGGGTCGGCTAATATACCGAATCGGCTTGTATTCCAGGATCTACGGTATTATAGAAATAAAACATACATTTGACTTGAGTCTGTAACAGTCTGTGTAAATTTATGGTACTTGTAAAGGTTAGCTTTTTTTTTTTTTAAATTCAGTTTTATCTGACACTGCTGTTTTCACATAACGATGTGCTATAACAGAACAGCACATCCCACTTTTACCGCACAAAAGTGCAACGGCAGCTCCCTCCTACAGCTAATAGACTCTTCAGTACTTCAGTAGTGACTCTCCATGCTATTGTTTAGATCCGGACACGGTGTATGTGCCCTAAAAAGAAGTCTTACTGCATTCTCATACCATTGCTTGCATACTGAAGTGTCAGCACACACTTTTCGTGGCATTACACATATACTTTGTGAGCATGCCCATGTTAATCAAACATAGCAAGCTCTGCATTCTACTTGTGATTTTACGCTGTAGGAAGATAAGTAAATAAATCAAGATAAATAACATTTGATGTGGCTTTTATATACAAAGTACAGCAATGGCAAAAGTACAATGTGCATTCTTTCGCCTTTAAGCCTGGTGCAGCTGTGTTGATCTTCATCTCATCCTCATCTGAGTTCACCTCTGTTATTGCACGTCTTTATGTGAAAACAGCAATGTCAGATCGGGTGGAGGTGAATGTGACTGGGAGAATAAAACTGAATTTAAAAAAAAAATGCTAACCTTTACAAGTACCATAAATTTGAATAGTGTAAAAGCTTAGGCAGATTTATGGCAGATGAAGCTTAATGTAGTCCAGGTAGGCAGTCACAATGTGATACTTTCAAGTTGTGTATTCAAATATGCCTTATGAGTAGGACCTAGGAGTCCTAGAGGACGCATCACTGTCTACATCCACACAGTGTACACAAGTGATCATGAAAGCTAAAAGGGAGGATATGCTTAAATTATATAACACACCAGTGAGGCCTTATCTTGAGTAATGTGTTCAGTTTTGTCTCTGTGTTACAAAAATACATAGTAGCACTAGAGAAATATTACAGAAGAGCAACTAGGCTAATTCTCAGACTAAGAGATAAGAGGAGAGATTAAAGGAGTTGAACGTTTTCAGGTTAAGCAAGTTAACTGAGGTTAAGAAGGTAGTGTTTGACTGCAGTATTTAAAATTATGAAAATAATTAGTAAAGTAGATCCCAGTTGCTCCATTAAAGTAAATTCTGCAACAAGAACCATGGGGTTAGTAGTTGGTAACTTTTTAAAGACAGATTTCTCACAAATGTTAGTTTTTCTTCATGCAAAAAACCATAGGAGCATGAAATAAATTATCATGTAATGTTGTGGATTTTAAAGACTTTTCTGATGTTCTGGTATACTCTAGCCAAGATTTTGTGTGTTTTTTTAATAGTGACTTTCACTTTCCCACTCTCCCATAATGCTGTGACCGGTGCACCACCTGGGCAATAGTTGTTATATACATAGTTATTATTGTCTTAGCCACTATAGCTAAGAAGCTATAGCTTCTTCAGAATTATCTTAGTTCTCTTGGAGGCCTCCATCATCTTTTTCATGCAGGACCATAAATCAAGGATGAGCAACATTGTTGAGCAGAGCATTATTCCATTGGTCAAGCAAGAGTATGGGCTTATGTGCACCCAAGTAGCCAACAACAGGACCTCTATTCCTTTCTGAAAAACATTTATCACACCCTAACTAACTGCTTCCATCTATCAACTCACTGCTTAACCTTGCAGTAATCTCTGCCCTAAAGCAGAAATCCCAGTGGATTTTAAGGAGTGATTGTAACAAAGATTAAAGCCACTCTTTCCACTACAAAGGGTAACTTGGGCTGAACTGGAAGGGAAAAAAAAAACTAAATACTGTCCATAGCAGGAGTTGGACACTGGGGGCACTTGCTAAGATAGCAAGTACCCGAGCAAAGGAAGACCATTCATAAGCCATGCTGACTGATCACTAGCTAACCCAGCAGATGTAATTTTGCTAGCTATAGAGAAGACTATGTATATAAAAAAACTCTTGAAAAAAAACTGCAGTACAGCCCATAAAGATGAGGTGTGACCAAAGGCAAGGAAGAAGACAGTTTTAAGTAAAGAAAGAAAGCATGCTGAAAAAATGTTCCCATGTTTGGAGAAAACTGACCAAAAAAAGGAACAAAGCCTCACTCATCTCGACCATAAGCACTACTTTGATTCTTAGGAGTATTAATTGCAGTTTAACAAAACAAAGCTGGCTAATATATACGCTATTGGCTTTAGGTAATAACCTTGTGAAGGATAAGAACAGTCACTGTGTTGCAAGTTTCTTCCTAAATAAAATCAGAAAGAGCAGAACAGCATCTTGGATGCACACTTGTTGTCTCTCTCACACACGCGCACACACACTCACACCCAGAAAGAGAGAGAGAGATATATGTATGTGGGATATGATGGTAATCCAGTGCAGAGGCTGCTGTGAGCAAATGATTGCCACACTATGAAAGACGAGATGATTAATAACTAGCTAAAGAACTTATCTGTGTTGAAAAGATGAAATGGAAAATCTGAATGCATAAGTTCTGTATTTCTGTAAGAGAGAAAATGGTCTATCTAAGCAAAGAGATGGAATTCACAACTTTTGAGCCATTTTCTAGGAGAGAAAAGGCAAAAAATAAGCCTTCATGATTTTTTTTTTGTTTTGTTGTTGTGTTTCGTCTATATGTAGACCTCATCTTACTGCTATCTACAAGCCAATTATTATAAATTCAGGACACATTAAAGCATATCCTCTACTGAGTTGTACCTTACTTTTAAACGGCTGTTCCAATAAAGCAAGGAAGATATGCTAGTGCCAAAGGCTATCGATTAGTTTATAACCTGGGCATCTGGGACAAGTAGTTGCTAAATTGGTTTACAGCCTGGGAAAGAAAGACATGCTAGTAGTACTAAGCAACATCAAAAGTTCTATTGTTTGGGAAAAATGGATGTGCTCAAGATTAAAGAATCTTAGCAAAATTCATCCCACCATATTGACAGCTAGCCAATCAGATGTATGCAACAATCACCTCTTGCAAAACCCCCCACTAGAATTTTATAATAAATATGCCTTGTCTGAAGAGCGACATCAGGAGGGAGGAAGAACAAGGGACAAAGATGTCAGGAAAAGAGAACAGAGCGACGTCGGAAGAGGACACTGGTAGCATGCAGCCATTTCCATCTGATCACCAGAAAAGCATCTAATACAGCAACAACAACAACAACATTTATTTATATAGCACATATTCATACAAACAGTAGCTCAAAGTGCTTTACATAATAAAGAATAGAAAAATAAAAAACACAATATGAAAACAAAATAAATCAGCATTAATTAACATCGAATAAGAGTAAGGTCCAATGGCCAGGGGGGACAGAAAAAACAAAATAAAAACTCCAGACGGCTGGAGAAAAAAAAAATAAAATCTGTAGGGATTCCAGACCATGAGACCGCCTAATGAACAACTATAAGTGCTAGATTACAAGCCACTTGCGACATTCACCCTTGTCGTCTTTACTTTTTCATAAGCATTTTCTAAAGACTATATAAATATCCAGACTTTACTATCAGTCCTATTTGGTATTATTCTTTGTTCTACTGGTATTATTATTCCTGTAATAAATACCATGCTGGTTTTAACCTTCTATGCTTTGTCTTAATGTCAAGATGGATTGAGGTAATAAGGTATATTTCTTTGAGCACCTGGCACAGCCTGAGCTTTGCCATTACCTCTGTGCTGCCAGGTTTATTAAGGCTGTGGGTGAGAGCTCCACCCCATAGTAGGGAACAGTACGTAAAGTAAGGCATTCTTGGCTGATAAATGGCCTATAGTCAAGGATGCTGAGCCTTTGCATGTTTAAATGTATTCTTGGAGACCAAAAGTAATATTTAGGTCTGAGATATCTTTCAAACATCGTATGTTGTTTGTGCCGATAATTAAGTCTCTTGACGTGCTGAGAGAGTGACAGGCTGTGTTATTCCTACAGCACTTCTGTAGCTAGATGTTAACCAGCTTTGTGTGTGTCATTCATGGGGCACTGTTGTGGTTAGGGTCTGTGTGTATGTGTATATCTATGTGTGTGTGTGTGATAATCTCAAGGTGCAACAGTAGACCAACCCAGTAACGAATCTGATAAGTACACTTACCCCTAGGTAAAGGGTAAGTAGAGGGAAATACAACGACAATACAGCTTTTATATCATAATTATGCTCTCAGCTACATACAACTCCAGCTCAATTGTTTTTTTGTGATGATTTTTGCAATTCTTAATTTACTTTTATTTTTGCATTTAAATTTGGGGTATCATTTATCATACATATTTACACTATTTTTCATTCCTTCATGTGCAATTCTAAACCTGGCTTATCCTACAATCCTACCTCACCCCATACCTCTCCCCCCTTTCCCATGTTTAAACAATACTCAACCAACCTACTCCTGTGCTTTTTCAACATATTGGTGGCCCCTCCAGCTCAAATATAACTCTTTGTAGTGGGACAGGTCCCATTTGTTCCAAAAGGAGTCATAAAGGAGCCTCATAAATCCATACCCTTCTATTTTTCACCAAGATCTGAGCCACATGTTTGGCCTTGTAATCTCCTCAGTCTTAACTTACTGGCATGTGGCATAGAGGTAGAATTTCGGCAAAGACTACCTTGCCAGTTATGCTGCTCTGCCTGGCACTTAATTCTTTAAAATTAGAATTGCAGAACTGCAGCCTGCCCTTTTGTATATTGTTTATTTATTCATCTCCATACAGTGTGAAATTAGATAGATAGATAGATACTTTATTAATCCCAAGGGGAAATTCACATTAAATTGTCCCTTACTGTACCAGAATGCGGGGGTAAGCCATGTTATACAGTATGCTAACAGTCAGGCCTGTGCTTCCACACTTTCTAACATTTGTCTCTGTGGCAGCACAGCATCTTGCACAAACCTCAGCTGCAGCAGCAATTCCTGCTATTTGAAATCAAAGTGGGTAAGTGACATCATGTTCATGTCCATAAAAGTGAAAAATAAAAAGCAACTTAATAAAAATTAAAGCAACGGTTAAAATGTATAAAAGATGACTTGGTGACTATAAGGAAAAGGAAAAAAAAAAGTGCTTGAAACTGCCTACCTGTTAAACTTGGACACCCTGAATTCATTTGTATCAGCACATTTTGGATTAGAATATTAAACTTTGTGCTTTGTTCTGTGATAACATTTTACATATGAAAAATCTTATTTCTTATAACTAGGACTTTTAACATGTTTAACTAGTTTGGGACTTTATGTAATGCTTAATTCAGAGGTGTGTTTCTCTAGTGTCCCTTTTATTTAAAGTTGATTGGTGAAAATTAAAATATATTTAAATGTTATGTAAATGAATCTAACTGGTAAAGGAAGCTTTTATTTTTGAGTCTGTCATATTGCTTTTAAAAAGGCGCATACAGCAATTTGACATATAACTATGGCACAAGAATCTTCTTTAGGTAGTATTTTCCGTAACAGTGATACTTCATGCTACAGTGACTAAAGATGTACCTAGTATTTTCGTTACACTAAGACCACCCTTACAGCTGCATTATCTAAAGATTATAATGATTCAGTATTTTGCTGTCTATATAATTTATTGGCAGAGCACCACAGTGATGTACTATCTGTCATGTTTGGATACAGCTGGCAAGTTTAGCTTGAGACTTTATCACAGATTTTAAATCTCCATTTGGTGCTTCTTTGAAAAAATGTATGGTTAAGATTTTTGGACTACAATAAGTTACAGATTCTTCACATCTAATAGCTTATAGTAAGCACAGGGATCTTTTATTTTGAATTGGAATCTGCTGTCTTTGACAGCAATCTCTGCCTCATAATATTGTAAAATGTTATTAGAAAAAGATGTTTTGCAGTAATTACAGTGGTGTGAAAAACTATTTGCCCCCTTCCTTATTTCATATTCTTTTGCATGTTTGTCACACAAAATGTTTCTGATCATCAAACACAT
>JANRMT010062829.1:3353435-3363679 GCA_026402145.1 Polypterus bichir lapradei | reverse complement strand
TCTCTCTCTCTCTCTCTCTCTCTCTCTCTCTCTCTCTCTCTCTCTCTCTCGCATTCTCTGCTCCTGACGGAGGGGGTGTGAGCAGAGGGGCTGTTCGCACACTGGCCTAGAGGATACGGACGCTCTTCTAAAAAAAATGCTGAAAGATTACCTTCACATTGCTCCCTTTCTTTCGGCTGCTTTGTCGGGCGGTGCTTTGCATACTTAAAGGCACCTATTGATTTCTGATTGTTTGCTTTGCTCTCGCTCTCGCTCTCTCTCTCTCTCTGACATTCTCAGTTCCTAATGCGCAGTCCTTTGAAGAGAAAGATATGTTTGCATTCTTTTAATTGTGAGACTGTAATGGAGCACAGTTTAAACTTTTGAAAAAGAGACAAATGTTTGTTTGCAGTGTTTTAAAGTCCCCATCTCTACAACCTCCTGTGTTTCTGTGCAAATCTGTGACTCAATCGTCACAATATAAAAATAACAATATAAACAAATGGTTTTTACTCCATGGATTTTCACCTTTCACTGGGGGTTCTGGAACGCAACCCCCGCGATCGAGGAGGGATCACTGTATACAATACGTGTCATTCTGCCACAATACGGAGGTCAGAAGTATCCAGATTTACTTTTTTTTTTATATTATGGATGTAATATTCATTTTGTCACTCTTCCAGCTGAAGCTGTGTAGAACAGCTAGGACTGTATAACATTACCACATATTAAAAGAATTTGCATTATTTCCCTTTTTTTCCTTTTAGCTACTATTGTTGCATTAAGTGGCTAAGTGAAATAAAAAAGAAAGCAGATAAAAAATAAGCAAAATAGGAAAAAAAAGCAGATAATGTACTTTATTTCTCCCAGGTGACAATGGAAGTAAGTGGGCAAGGCATTGGGTGAAAGGGGGCTACAATTACTACTTTAACCTGCACACCAAAGAAGGCCAGTGGGAAGAGCCGGCAAATTTTGTTCCGAATAATACTCACTTGAGCCGTGAGGACGTTCAGGTAGGCGAATACATTGTAATTTGTGCTTTTGTTACAACATTACTTCTCATATTAAGGATATCCTCTGTTTTACATTCTTTTAGTCTGCCATCTCAGGTGTAACTGCTGCATACAACAGAGAACAACTCTGGTTGGCCAATGAGACACTGATTACCAAACTACAGGCATGCAGCCGTGGTTACCTGGTGAGAAACGGGCTCACTCAGCGTCTCAACTACCTCAAGAGGCAAGTTCCTGCGATACTCCAGATACAGGTAATTATTTAATTCCCTTAAATCTACTCTTACAACTCCATTCTCTGGCAGACAAACTGCATCTTAATATGAGCAGTGCATGTGAATACTTCTAGGTAATAAACCACTTAACACTAGAATCACTGAAGCCTATGAAAAAACTTGTAATCCCAGCCCACTTTAAATTCCTTCGCACCTCTCTGTCAGCATCTTTTGTCTTGTAAATGTGTTGATCAGCACAAGCAGCCTGCTGTATCATCCCCCCTACTTGATGGAGCTCAACTCGGGCAAAAGGTTCTCCCAACTCAAGTCAAGGCTCCTTATCTTTAGAGTTTAGAGTTAAAAGGTAGCAGTTCTTACTTCTACACCATTCAAGAGTACATATCAACTTCCCGTCAGTTAACATTTAAGCTTGGGTTTTTAACTCATTGACAGGAACATGTAAATTTAATGCTTTTTTTCCTTTGGTTATATTCTTGAATAAAAGCACTTTTTTTTTTTTTTTTGATATTTGGACTAAAGTCTTCAGACATTATACACTTCATGCCATTATTAGTATAACATGGAAAATGTTTCTGCTTTAAGTATGTGTTCATGTCTTACCTTGCATTTCCTTTCATCCTACACTTAGCCAGATCTTTGTAGACACGGAACACACATAAAATGCATGTATTTCAAATAACGATATACTGTATTATTTACCCTATACAACTCCAGGCACCTCACATGCAGATACAGAGCCTTGGCTTGAGCAGAGTTGAGCTTCGTGATACGAGGGAGGGGTGAGGGGATCTTACAGGAGGTTGCTTGTGCTGATTGACACATTTACAAAACAACAGACGCAGATGGAGAGGTGCGAAGGAATTTAAGGTTGGCCGGGATTACAAGTTTATTCGTAGGCTTCAGGGGATTCTAGTGTTAATGCCCCTTGAAAAGCTTCTTGGTTTATCAACAGTGATTGCATTGCTATTCATCTGATCAAGAATGAGTTTGGATATATTTAGAATTTTTTTTCATTCGTCATTTTTCTTCATTTATATTTTTGTGTCCTTCCACAGTCCCACTGGAGAGGCTATAAGCAGAAGAAGTTGTATAATGAAAGGAAGGAGTACTTGAGAGAACACAGTAATGAGGCAGTAAAGGTAACTGACTGTATTACCTGTCTATATGTAAAAACAATTGTATGCTTATGTTCAATAGCACAACAAAAATGTACAGGATAAGCAGGAAATAGCAAAATATATGTTAATATATTTATAGAAGTGTAAAAAGGATACACTTATAATGTAGGTGTGATCATTACACAAGACATACGATAGCCAAGAATTGAAACTATCAAAAAAATATATTGAAACAAAATAAACAAACATGCAAATGTTAATTTCAAATAATTCATATGAACAGCTAAAGTTGGCCATAAGATTTCAGAGATATGAAAACAATATAATGGATTTTTCATGTATAACTTAGAGAAATGTATGCCATTTATACCAATTATATGAAAGGAAAAACACAGCACAAAATGAACATGGAAAAAAACATGCATAATGCAGGGAATAAAAAAAATAGAAAAATGAGTATAAAAAATAGCTCCAGGACACAATTAGGAGGTATTTCTGTAACAATAGGCCTTCAAGACAGAAGTCTGAAGAATAAATATGGAAACTAATGAGAACTTCAGTAGTGTGTAACTATTGTTTTGAAGTCTGGGATATGACAGTGTTCTTAATTAAATCTGTCAAAATACAATTGCTAACGCATTTCGAGGAATGAATCTTCCTATTCAGGGAATTACAATTCTACAAAATAAAGAAATGCAAAATACAAAATGTTGAGAAAATCTAGACGGGGAAGGAAACAATAAACAAATGAAAAAACTTTTTCTCAAGACATACAATTACTATGAAAGAAATGTTTTTGCATAAGTAAGTGACATAAGTTACATAAGTAACACATAAAGGATGGGATTTTGATGAGATGGAGGCAAAAATATTTGAATGAAAATAAAGCAGAATGTTATTCCGGTTATATTCCAAGAGTATATAGAATAGATAAGGCAGGGCTTCCTTCTCACTCATAAGAACATTTTTATGGAGATGTACAGAAACAGGATTATACAGTCATATGAAAAAGTTTGGGAACCCCTCTTAATTCTTCGGATTTTTGTTTATCATTGGCTGATTTTTCAAAGTAGCAATTTCCTTTTAATATATGACATGTCTTATGGAAATAGTAGTTTTTCAGCAGTGACATTAAGTTTATTGGATTAACAGAAAATATGCAGTATGCATCATAACAAAATTAGACAGGTGCATCAATTTGGGCACCCCAACAAAGATATTACATCAATACTTAGTTAAGCCTCCTTTTGCAAATATAAGAGCCTCTAGATGCCTCCTATAGCCTTTGATGAGAGTCTGGATGGAGGTATTGTTGACCATTCTTCCATACAAAATCTCTCCAGTTCAGTTAAATTTGATGGCTGCCGAGCACGGACAGTCTGTTTCAAATCATCCCATAGATTTTCGATGATGTTCAGGTCAGGGGACCGTGACAGCCATTCCAGAACATTGTACTTCTCCCTGTGCATGAATGCCTTTGTAGATTTCAAACTGTGTTTTGGGTCATTGTCTTGTTGGAATATCCAGCCCCGGTGTAACTTCAACTTTGTGACTGATCATTACCCTGAAGAATTTGTTTTTACTGGGTTGAATTCATCCAACACTGGCCTTTAACAAGGGCCCCAGTCCCTGAACTAGCCACACAGCCCCACAGCATGATGGAACCTCCACCAAATTTGACAGGAGGTAGCAGGTGATGGCGGTGATGATCTTCCGCCATGCAAAGCGCTTTTTGTTATGACCAAATAACTCAATTTTTGTCTTACCAGTCCAAAGCACTTTGTTCCAAAATGAACCTGGCATGTCTAAATGAGCATTTGCATACAACAAGCCACTTTCTCATCACCCTTCCATACAGATGTTCTTTGTACAAATTGCGCTGAATTGTAGAACAATGTACAGATACACCTTCTGCAGCAAGATGCTCTTGCAGGTCTTTGGAGGTGATCTGTGGGTTTTCTGTAACCATTCTCACAATCCTGCGCATATGCCACTCCTGTATTTTTCTTGGCCTGCCAGACCTGGGTTTAACAGCAACTGTGCCTGTGGCCTTCCATTTCCTGATTACATTCCTTACAGTTGAAACTGACAGTTTAAACCTCTGATGCAGCTTTTTGTAGCTTTCCCCTAAACAATGATACTGAACAATCTTTGTTTTCAGATCTTTTGAGAGTTGCTTTGAGGATCCCATTATGTCATTCTTCAGAGGAGAGTCAAAGGGAAGCACAACTTGCAATTGACCCACTTTTCTCATGATTGGACACACCTGTCTATGAAGTTCAAGGCTTAACAAGCTAATCCAACCAATTAGGTGTTGCAAATAATCAGTATTGAGCAGTTACATGCATTCAAATCTGCAAAATTACAAAGATACCAAAATTTTTGCACAGCCAGTTTTTCACATTTGATTAAGTTTCATACAACTAAATACTGCTTCACTAAAAAACTTTGTTCAAAAAACACCCCAGTACTCAGATGTTCCTAGGAAATGAAAGACATACCGCTGTTCTATTTTTTGTTGAAAGAAGAGTAAATTATTGTGCAGGCTGAGAGGGGTCCCCAAACGTTTTCATATGACTGTATATAGATAATAACTATACCCCAATATATGCAGTAAACTGAGAAGTACATATGCTCATTTAAGTAACATACAGGAACTTACCTCTGAGAAACAAAATGACTGTAAATAAACTGGACAAACCATTCCAGAAAGCTTTAAAACTATAATAAAACTAATGCAAACAAAAAGAGGTATGAAAAAAATGTAAAGTATACAGTAAGTCCCATTCCAACAGCATGTTCACTTTGTTCGTAAGTCCTGCAAAGTTAGCCTAAACACCCGGCGAACACATTGCAACCCCTAACCCTAAACTCTTGTAGAAAACGTGTACATGTATAGCTAAAAGTTAATTCCAAATATTGTTTTTTACTGAAGTTTTAAAGTAATAGTGAACATAATGCATATGTAATAATTCCCATGTAGAAAGCAATCTCTTTAAATTGTATTTCCGATTAACCAAACCTGGGGTTTAGCAAACGAAGCGATCAGGCGGCAGAGCCCCCTAGTTTGTATATAAGAAAATGCTTTTAAAAGTTAATTTTTGTATTTTGTTACAGATTTCTTGTGTATTTTAACAATAAACAACAAAGTTAATTTTTATTTCCATTGTTTTCTGTCAGCTGATATCACTATTTATGCATATCGGGTAGCCTACATATGCAGACCTAGCCTACCTCTCCTCAACTCCTATCAAAAACATTTGTACTGTATAGTACACAAGAAAGTGCTTTTAAAAGTTAATATTTGCATTTTTGATACAGATTTCTAGTGCATTTTAACAACAACTGAAAGTTTCCCCCTGTTTTTCATCAGCTGATCTCAGTACAGTAGACTAACTGACCCGCTAGGAAACAAGCCTACATGATGGTCTTCAAATCCATGCACAAAGTGAGCAATCAGATGGCATTGTCTCTCGACATCTACTGCCCATCTTTATATATAATACACTACCATGGCTGTCCATTTGTCTGTCCAGGATTTTAGATCACCTGTAGCTCGCAATCCGTTTGGCTTATTGACCTGAAATTGGGTACACATATACTATGTGGCATCTACTATGTGCTTTCGGGATGATGATTCACCTCCAAGGTTATTTCTCTTTTTAGTTTTATTTTATTTTATGGTAGAATCAACTCTCGGCAGCACGCAGCAGGGCTGCTGTGCAGCGCATGCGTATGAGCGGTCATTCTCATTCCCTAACACCTTTGCCATCACTTTCCCTACCTCTTCATATCTTAAATCGTTATTGAGGCAGATTGAAGACGCAAGTGCCAGCTTAAGTGAAAAATTAAAGAAAACGTAGTAAGTAATTACAACACAAACACTGACTCAATCAGTTTTAAGACGAAAAGATTTGTAGTGCGTTTTAACAACAAAACAACTGAAAGTTTCCCCATGTATTTCATCAGCTGATCTCAGTACAGTAGACTCACTGACCTGCTAGGAAACAAGATAGATATATATAATACACTGTCGTGGCTGTCCGTTTGTCTGTCCAGGATTTTAGATCACCTGTAGCTCGCAATCTGTTTGACTTATTGAGCTGAAATTACTAAGTAATTACAACACAAACATTGACTTAATCAGTTTTAAGGCGAAAAGATGCCGACCAAGGAAGAGAAGAAGCGGGCCGCTAGGGTGGCGAAAAGAAGAGCTGCTCAGGAAACAGCAAGCGCATCAACCTCTGAGCAAACAAATACTAAACGTACAGAAAAGAGTATGAAAACAATGAATGCTCAAGTCAAGTGTATTTATTCACTGCATGTTATCGTGCAGTGCGTCGTTACTGGTCGCTTATTATATATATTAACTGAAGGTGAAAATTCATCGAATGTTTTAAAGTAAGGACAAAAAAAGTACTTCCAGTACTAACTCCAGTATGAATGTGTCAAACTAAATGCCCTTGCTAAGCCCTTGGTTCTTCTGATGGGATACTCATATCTGAAGATCATAAATTAGAGTAGCGACGAGAACAAGCTGTTCATGAGATCCAACCATAGGTCCCTATTGCGCCTGCGCTCCACCACACTGCTTGGTTTAGTATGGCATGTTGATGTGGCTCTCTGAGTGAAGAACTACTTTCCCTTTCTAACAGTTTCCCATGAGTTCTTGTTGAACATGCTTAATTCTGGATATCTTGGGTTTGAAATAACGCATGTTAACTCAATGTAAACAGAGATACAGCCAAAAAAAACAACCACTTGTAGAGGATGGAAGCACATGACTGAGAATGCGAACAATAATAGCATAGGTTTTTCTTTCCACCTAGTGCCAGACATGCAAACTAACTTGTGTGCTACTATGAAATTTATTTAAATAATTTATTGGACATTAACATCTTTGAAAAATTATAACTTGAAGGGTTCATATGTAGGGAACGTACTGTACTAGTAATGGCTGTAAAGCTCAACAGAAATGATACACTGTAGGTGGTAACTAAATAAGGAAACACAGCATGTGATTCTGTTAATCCTAAAGGTTGTACTGTGTTAAATTTAAAGATCCAATAGGCTTCTCTATGTAATAATAGCCAATTATTGTAATCAAGCATGCTTTGGATCTGGTTTCACAATCTTTAATACTGTAAAATTTAAATCTGTAATTGTATGTTGTACAGAAAGTGATGAGAAAACAGTCTTTAGTGGAATGTGTTCTGATATTTCTTATGTGTTCTGTGATGTGGTATCTGATTCTGCAAAAAGTTTAACCTACCTAGAAAAGAGGGCAAGGACAAAGTAGTAAGTACACATCCCCTTTAATGCTACGATTAGAGCAATGTTTTAATGTGATAGGGCCCCAGTTGGTAATAGCAAGGTCACCCGTAAGGACATTTAAACAACATCTGCATTGCAAGCAAGGGAAATTACTTGGTCTTAATGATTGTACAACACCAGAAGGAGGCACAGGAATTGTTGTTTGGAGATGGATTACTACAAAGTCCTTACTATTCCGTCCATGGGAAAATGCAAATAGTGGAGGTTTTGAAAGGATGAGATTAAGGTAACAAATATGTCAATACTTTAATATAATATGGCAGGTCAGATTAGCCTGTGTGGAAAATGAAAGATTACAAACAAGCCTGTTGGTTTTAAATTTTAGTTGTAATGTTGCAATATTTGAAAACCAACAGCGTCAGATCAGCTGTAAATGTATGGCATTTCTAAAAGTTAGCTTTTTTCAGTTTTATTCTCTGTCATGTTCACGCTCTGCCTCAACCCCCCCGTCTGATATGACTCTAACAGCGCCAGTATAAATTCACACCCGATCTGATGCTGTTCGTTTTCAAATAATATTGCATTAGTGCGACAATGTTTTCTGATTGGTAATATTCAGGTCATAAAATGATTTCTTCCAGATGTCACATATATTTGTTTTTCTTTTTTGCCCGGTGCTGCGTTGACATCGTGCACCAGAAGGCGTGAGCTTATTCAGTGTGAGTAGAAACACGAAGGTGGTCAGTTGCTTGTGCTATAACAAACTTGACCTGTCGGCGATCAACGCATGTGTACTGTACAAGGCATGCACGGGGGCCACTGAGAAAAGAAGAGTGTTCTTTGCTCACCTTGCAGAGGAACTTGGTCGTTGCTTCTCACAAGAAAAGGCGATGAATAAAGCAAAAGAGGATGCAACATCAAAAAGCTTCTGCTCCAAGACTGCTGCTTCCCCCCAGCCTCTTCAGTGTAATAGTAACCACAGCATAGAGAGAAGTGTGTACATTGCAACAGGTACACATGTCGTAAACATAGAAAGGACGGTCCTTGGGTGTGTGGGAACTGCTAACATTTGAATCTGATGATTGCATATAGCACGGAACTGACCTCTCTGTACTATTCTTTCATCTGCATGTCCTGGAGTACAAACGAAATACCCGCATGCACCCAAAAGTGGACACTGGCAAGATAGAAAAAAAAAAAAAAAACGCGGTCACTGATTATAAGTGCAAGAAGTCATGTGAATGAATATGAATAATGTTGCATCAGTGCCACAATGTTTTCCAAAATGTACTATACAGGTCATAAAATGAGTTATTCCAAATATATATATATATATATATATATATGTCTCTGTTTTTTTGTCAGTGCGGCTTTGACATCATGGACCATAAGGTGCATACTAATTCAGCGTCAGCAGGAACACTCAATAAAACTGAATAAAAAAAAAATTCAAGTGACAGTGAGATATGAAGAAGGCAGATTCACCAGCGTTTGTGTCAGCTTTTATCGCTCCACATCAGAGAATTCCCAGTTGCATTGTCTCAAAACACCACTCACATCTATAGTTATTCTCAGTTTCAGATAAAAAGTAACCGTGTCAAATCCGGGGTGGGGGTGGGTGTTGTATCAAGATCGTGACTGAGAGAATAAAAGTTATAAAAATAAAAAAACGCTAACTGTCACAAGTACAGTGGAACCTCGGGTCACGAACGTCTCGGACCACATAAAGATCGGGTTACGACCAAAAAGTTTGCCAAACTTTTGCATCTGTCCACGACCAAACACTTGGGTGACGAACAAACCAGTTACCCTACCAGTTCATACGCGCCGATGATTTCTGCACGTGTTCAGTTTCTCCCTGTGCAGCAAAAGAGAGAGAGAGAGCGCGAGAAGGCAGTTAAAGAAGGCACTAAGGCTGAGAAGACAGTTAAAGAATGCACCGGGCTTGTTTTTAAAGAGATGCTTCGAGCATTGTTTTAATCTCATTGTGTTTAATGAAGACTTTTTTCTATTGGATTTTAACCTCCACTTCACTTCTGTTTTTATGAGATCGTTTATTTATTGGAAGGATTCTGAAACCTCTGCACTTTAATTTGGACTTTGTTTTTAATTGTTGTTTTGTTGATTTTAATAAAAGCACTTGGCACTTTTTGCACCATCCGATTGCTTCATTGTAGTGCCTCACTGTCATGTTCATCGGTAACATCACCGATGATGACGGGTTTAAGGGCTCCCGGAAGCGAAATAGGAGCATGCAGCAAACCCGCATCTTCACAGACTTAACCTCAAAACTATAATCTCCTCTCCACCCAGTTCCTCCTCATTTCTTTCATGCCAGAACTCGACTCATGCAAGGTTAGTTTTCTTGGTTATTTATGGTTAGTTTTTGTATAAATTGGATTTTTCAAATGTTCATTTTTTTCCCTGTGCTTAAAACTCATTTGAAAAAGTGTTTACAGAGATCAGTTCGTAAGGCTATAGCGTGAACTCTTGAAATGTTAGTTTTCTCAGTGTTCAATGTTTTTACATTTAGTTTACTATTACATTATGCATTCTATTGTATAATTAACAATTTTTGTGCTTAAAAATCTTTAAAAAAAAAAAAAATACATATATATATATAT
>JANRMT010062829.1:3301290-3331278 GCA_026402145.1 Polypterus bichir lapradei | reverse complement strand
AGTAAATGATAGTTAGAATTTGTTACTAACCCTCACCTATTCTGTTTTTCTTCTCGGTACTCAAATGTGGCACTTGGTGCCACAGCCCACCTGCCAAGTTGTTTTGCCTGCCTAAGGTAAAGTCATCCCTGATGGAGGATCACAGGAATTGAGGCAGCTTGATGGCAGAGGTCTCCAGGACTCTGAACAAATCCAAATCGTATTATGTGATATCATCTACTGTTAAATTCTGCTCTGTACTTGTAATATTTTTATTTTTATACGGTAATGAGGATTTGTTCTGTTCTGTGTATTGCATTGTATTGACCCCGTTCTTTTTGACACCAACTGCATGCCCAACCTACCTGGAAAGGGGTCTCTTTTTGAACTGCCTTTCCCAAGGTTTTTTCTCTTTTTTTCCTACAAGGGTTTTTTTGGGGGTCTGTCAATAGGCAGGGCCTGTTAAAAGCCCATTGCAGCACTTCTTGTGTGATTTTAGGCTATACAAAAATAAATTATATTGTATTGTATTAAGGGAAGGTCCCACTGCCAAACAGAGAGAACTGGTAAAGGTCAATATGAGGCCTTAAGTTAAACATATAGTGATGCCCCAGGTCTCGAGGTAGAGGAAAATTACAGAATTTGCAGAGTGGATGGAAAACAGCGGAAGACAGGGAAACATTGCAAGTTGTAATTAAAAGAAAAAGAGGAGGATGGAGTTCCAAACTCACACCTCAGGGACTGGACTATCCAGGGCCCAGAATCATTAAAAACTAAAAAAGAGACAAAATGCCCAAGGAGGCCCATGAGGGAAAAGAAATGGGATGGCTGTGGTATAGTGGGTCCACAGCTCAGACAAACTGGCCATTTAAATAAATAATGAACGTGCACGCACTGGGGAGTGGAAACAGGTGTGAGCGCTCTGCCAAAGACACCCCACCTCCGGGTTGGTGCAAGGCGATCAGCCATCAATGCATTGGTTTGCCAGCACATCTGATTGCCTTATTATTATTTTCAATCTACATGCTTCCGTTAGGTCAGATTATCTCAGGGCACAACGTGAGCTACCACAGCTATGCTGATGACACACAGCTGTATTTATCAGTAGCACCTGATGACCCCGATTCTATTGACTCACTAACACAATGTCTGACTTGTATCTCAGAATGGATGAATAGTAACTTTCTCAAGTTAAATAAAGAGAAAACTGAAATCTTAGTGATTGGCAATAATGGATACAATGAGGCTATTAGAAATAAACTGGATACATTAGGATTAAAAGTCAAGACGGAGGTAAAAAGCTTAGGGGTAATTGTTGACTGTAATCTGAATTTTAAATCGCATATTAATCAGATCACTAGGACAGCATTTTTTCACTTAAGAAACATAAGTAAAGTTAGACCTCTTATATCACTGAAAGATGCTGAGAAATTAGTTCACGCGTTCGTTTTCAGTCGACTAGATTACTGTAACGCACTCCTCTCAGGACTACCCAAGAAAGACATAAATCGTTTGCAACTAGTGCAGAATGCAGCTGCTAGAATCCTAACTAGGAAAAGAAAATCCGAACACATTTCTCCAGTTCTGATGTCACTACACTGGTTACCTGTGTCATTCAGGATTGACTTTAAAATTCTGCTTATGGTTTATAAAGCCTTAAATAATCTCGCCCCTTCTTATATATCGGAGTGTCTGACACCTTATATTCCAAATCGTAACCTCAGATCCTCAAATGAGTGTCTCCTTAGAATTCCAAGAACAAAACTTAAAAGAAGTGGTGAGGCGGCCTTCTGCTGCTATGCACCTAAAATCTGGAATAGCCTGCCAATAGGAATTCGCCAGGCTAATACAGTAGAGCAGTTTAAAACACTGCTGAAAACATATTACTTTAACATGGCCTTTCTATAACTTCAATTTAACTTAATTTAACTTAATCCTGATACTCTGTATGTTCAATTTCCTCATAATAACTATTCAGGGTAGCTCTAAAATCCGTACTGACCCCTACTCTCTTTTCTGTTTCTTTTTCCGGTTTCTTTGTGGTGGTGGCCTGCGCCACCTCCACCTACTTATAGCTTCATGATGCTCCAACAATGATGGATGGACTAAAAGGCAGAATTCTACGTGACCATCATCATCAAGCCTTTCCGTGAGAACCCTAAATCCAAAGAGGACTGTTTCATTTATGTTAGGTAGAATGCCCAGAGGGGACTGGGCGGTCTCATGGTCTGGAATCCCTACAGATTTTATTTTTTTTTCTCCAGCCGTCTAGAGTTTTTATTTTGTTTTTTCTGTCCCCCCTGGCCATTGGACCTTACTCTTATTCGATGTTAATTAATGCTGATTTATTTTGTTTTCATATTGTGTTTCTTTTTCTTTCTATTCTTTATTATGTAAAGCACTTTGAGCTACTGTTTGTATGAATATGTGCTATATAAATAAATGTTGTTGTTGTTGTTGTTGTTGTTGTTGTTATTATTAGTCAGGGGCAGCAATTAGGTGATCGCACCTGCAACCACTCCACAACCTATAAGGTGGAGCATAAGAAAGAGAGACAGGGAGAAGAGAAACGTAACAAAAGATAGCGGAGGTTAGAGGACAGAGAGTAAGGCAGGAGCAGTAGTTAGCCAGTGCTTAGAGAGGAAGTAAGCATAGGGCCAGCGCTCAGAAGGGGGCATGAGAATCACTCCTGCAGAGCAAGGAGCAGGAGTGATCGTTATGCTCAGGAGGATCCTGTTGCCGGGTGAAAACCTGTGACTGGCAACAATGGGAGGATGGCACACTTTCGCCAGGTGAAGCCTGAATTGTCAGCGGTGAGAGCAGGACCTGGGACCGGTGGCTTCCCGTGGAACGCCTTGGATTGGGCGGCAGGGACACAGGCCAGTTTTGAAGGAAGTCTGTGCCTGTTGGTGGACGTCTCTCCGTACTGCAAGGTCCGAGTAGGGTAAGCTGGAGAAGTGTCGGTTTTAAAATGGAAGCACCAGGGATAAGAATTTTGACTTACACTTTTCACCATCCCTCTACTTGGTGTGTTTTGCCCTCATCATCTCAGCTTTTCCAGTTATGTTATCGATGGTGTCGGGTTTATGAGGCTCCCATTATGGAAGAGGGATTAAGGAGCAGACCTGCACCATCACAATGACTCCCTTACCGGATTGTTGATTGAAGATGGGTGTGCAAGTGTAATCTGGGGTAATCCAAAAGTTTTTCAACCCTGTGCCACAAACAAAACATATAGGAAACTAACAGATCGAAATTGTTGGCACAAGATTTTAGTTTTATTGCTGTGAAAGGGAGAACGGAAAGAGATCTAGGGACAGATATACTGGATTCAATGGCAAACCAGGAAGGGGGATTATCAAAAGAGATCAGCCAGCTCTAAACTGGGCGTAGAACAAATTCAAAATTTGGTAAGGAGGTCCCACCCCCTAATTTAACATGAATTAGGATAGAAACCTTAACAGACAGTCTTTTTTTATTCCATAAAAATGTAGAGATCATGGATCTAACGTCTAAAATCTAGATTTTTTGGAGTGGGAAGAGACAGAAAGGCACTGATAAAATTAAAGTGAGGGTGTACATTAATTTTAATAACAGCCAGCCTGCAATGAAAATACAGCTGTAGAGGTGACCACATATCAAGTGAATCCTTAACTATATTAACACTAGAATCCCTGAAGCTTATGACTTTTTTTGTTGTCTCTCACCTCCTTAAATTTTCCTAACATATGGCAAGAAGCTCATAGCTCCTTATCACTGCACTAAAAGCCCACTTTTGTTTTGCAAATGTGTGGATTAGCAGAATCAGCCTGCTACACCCCGGCCACACACACACACACACTCCATTCAGTCAGATGAAGGCATTGCCCTGCTGAAATCCTCACAGTTGAACTCTGTGTTGTCGTGTTTATCTGGTGATGCATTTGTATGGAATTATATGGTAATGAAATATCATGATTTGAAACACATTTCATGTGTCTTCCATGTCTATAACGATCTGTGTAAATATAGAATGACAGAGGAAATGAGAGGCAAGAAATGCTGAACAAACCGCTAAAACAAAAAATGTTTTCATATGTTATAGTAACAATGACATAACTTTCACAAAAGGTGTAACAAAACAAGTATGCTTTTATTCAAGAATAAAACTGATGATAAAGAAATTGCACAATTGACATGTTGCTGAAGGCCAGCTCTCAATCGGTACAAAGTAAAAGATGTTTGCATATTTCATTTTCAATCAGTTGTCACAGTAGTAGCACTGCTTTTGTATTTGCATTATGCAGATGGTGCACTAGGAAAGCTACCAGTTAGCAACCTCAAAGTCCTGGGTTTGAATCTTGTATTGTCCTTGTATTTCTCGCTTTGAGTTGTGAGCTGCTATTATTATTATCACATAATAAAAGCATACATTTCAGTCTGCAACACCCTGTGTAAATTTATGGTACTTGTAAAAGTTAGCAATGAAGTGATAAATGCAGACATACAAACACAGCTTAATCACTTCTTCTTGGTGTCATGTTGAGCAAGCAGACAACACAGCGTCTATGGTGGATGTTACTTTTCTTCGCATACAGACATTCACATCTCATTTCATTTGAACGATTTTTTTGGTTCAGTTTTATTCAAGAATCCAAGAAGTGATAAAGAGCTACGAGCTTCTTGCCGTATGTTAGGAAAATTTATGGAGGTCAGGGACATCAGAAAAAATCGTAAACTTCAGGGATTCCAGTGTTAAAGATCTGGTGATAATTAGAGATTATGATATTTTGTAATTTAAGGAAAATGTCAAATCCCAAATATTTAAAATACAGTGCATCCGGAAAGTATTCACAGCGCATCACTTTTTCCACATTTTGTTATGTTACAGCCTTATTCCAAAACGGATTAAATTAATTTTTCTCCTCAGAATTCTACACACAACACCTCATAATGACAACATGAAAAAAGTTTACTTGAGGTTTTTGCAAATTTATTAAAAATAGTACATAAGTATTCACAGCCTTTGCTCAATACTTTGTCGATGCACCTTTGGCAGTAATTACAGCCTAAAGTCTTTTTGAATATGATGCCACAAGCATGGCACACCTATCCTTGGCCAGTTTCACCCATTCCTCCTTGCAGCACCTCTCAAGCTCCATCAGGTTGGATGGGAAGCGTCGGTGCACAGCCACTTTAAGATCTCTCCAGAGATGTTCAATCGGATTCAAGTCTGAGCTCTGGCTGGGCCACTCAAGGACATTCACAGAGTTGTCCTGAAGCCACTCCTTTGATATCTTGGCTGTGTGCTTAGGGTCGCTGTCCTGCTGAAAGATGAACCGTCGCCACAGTCTGAGGTCAAGAGCGCTCTGGAGCAGGTTTTCATCCAAGATGCCTCTGTACATTGCTGCAGTCATCTTTCCCTTTATCCTGACTAGTCTCCCAGTTCCTGCCGCAGAAAAACATCCCCACGGCATGATGCTGCCACCACCATGCTTCACTGTAGGGATGGTATTGGCCTGGTGATGAGCGGTGCCTGGTTTCCTCCAAACGAGATGCCTGGCATTCACACCAAAGAGTTCAATGTTTGTCTCATTAGACCAGGCAATTTTGTTTCTCATGGTCTGAGAGTCCTTTAGGTGCCTTTTGGCAAACTCCAGGCAGGCTGCCATGTGCTTTTTACTAAGGAGTGGCTTCCGTCTGGCCACTCTACCATACAGGCCTGATTGGTAGATTGTTGCAGAGATGGTTGTCCTTCTGGAAGGTTCTCCTCTCTCCACAGAGGACCTCTGGAGCTCTGACAGAGTGACCATCGGGTTCTTGGTCACCTCCCTGACTAAGGCCCTTCTCCCCTGATTGCTCAGTTTAGATGGCTGGCCTGCTCTAGGAAGAGTCCTGGTGATTTCAAACTTCCTCCACTTATGGATGATGGAGACCACTGTGCTCATTGGGACCTTCAAAGCAGCAGACATTTTTCTGTAACCTTCCCCAGATTTGTGCCTCAAAACAATCCTGTCTCGGAGGTCTACAGACAATTCCTTTGACTTCATGCTTGGTTTGTGCTCTGACATGAACTGTCAACTGTGGGACCTTATATAGACAGGTGTGTGCCTTTCCAAATCATGTCCAATCAACTGAATTTACCACAGGTGGACTCCAATTAAGCTGCAGAAACATCTCAAGGATGATCAGGGGAAACAGGATGCACCTGAGCTCAATTTTGAACTTCATGGCAAAGGCTGTGAATACTTATGTACATGTGCTTTCTCAATTTTTTTATTTTTAATAAATTTGCAAAAATCTCAAGTAAACTTTTTTCACGTTGTCATTATGGGGTGTTGTGTGTAGACTTCTGAGAAAAAAAATGAATTTAATCCATTTTGGAATAAGGCTGTAACATAACAAAATGTGGAAAAAGTGATGCGCTGTGAATACTTTCTGGATGCACTGTAGTTACTCACAGGAATTGATGCAGGGAAGGAGCATTGATTACATGAAATGTTAAATAAAAGAAGCACAGACTTTATCCAATTTTATATCCCAATATACATTCAAAGGACTTAAACACTTTAACCACTCAGGGAAGATCAGAAAGAGCCTTTCCTAGGAATAATAAGATGTCATCTGCATATAATAATATTTTATGAGGTGAATTGTAAACAATAATCTGGGTGAACTTATAAGAACGAAAAGGCAAAGGCCAGAGCGTCCAGAAAGAAATTTAAAAGAAGAGAGGAAAGAGGACATCCCTTTGAAAAGGTGAAAAATGTGAGATATGTTTGAATTACTGAAAATATTTGCCAAGGGTGAGAAGTACAATGTTTGAACTATGTTAATAAAAGCTTCACCAAATCCCATTGATCTCATAACCCTCCACAGGAAATTCCAGCACAGATGGTCAAAGGCCTGTTCTGCATCAAGAGCTACCAGAATAGGTAAAGACAGTGTTACACCAAAGGTGACAAATATTAACAGCAGTTTGACAAGAGTGAGTGAAGCCTGTCTGATCAGGGTGAATTAATTTGTGAATGACTGACTATAATTGTTTTGCAATACATTTGGCTAAAAGTTTTGTATCTAAATGATTCAATAAAATGGGTCAATAGCTGGAAACAATCTTCAGGATCTTTGCCCTGTTTTAAAAGCAGAATGATTAGGGCAGAATTAACTGAAGTGTTTCATTTAGATACAGAAAAGGAAAAGTTTAACATCTGCTGATTGGGGGTTGGGGAATGGGCCATTGCTTCCAAAATGCTAAAATTAGAGTTAAGCTGTCAGGGCCAGGAAAGCACCTAGAACTCATTGAAACAAGGGCCTCCTTCAGCTCAGTCAATGAGATAAGAGAATCTAGTTTCCTCATCAGACAATTTAGGAAGAGACAGATTTAAAAAAAAAAAAATGAATACTCAGCAGATGATTTTGAAATCTCAAGAAAAGGCTCAAAATAGAACTGATAGAACCCAAAACTGAAAGTGGACATTCAAGTCAAGTTCTTCATTTTTTACCTCAATGGAGGAAGCTGAAAAAGAGCTAAGAAAACTGATCCCAGCACTTATTGAAAGATGATTGTGACTTGCATCATGTCTTTGAATGACAAAGAAGATCTTACTTGCTGTAGGACACATTCGCAATGAACCTCATTCTGTAATTATAGATTCTATTTCCTTATCTGCCATTTTTATGTTTTAATTACAATTATGAGTGTATGTATGTACATAGATTTTTTTTCTTCATAGTATTAACATCATACCCTTGGTTCTTTGTATTAGGGCTTACTTTCAAATGTTATCTGCTTATCCAGGTCTTCTGTTAAACAACATTCCCTGGGTTTACTTTCTCAGACTGTTTAAGATTACATTTTATGTTTATAGTATTTAGAATGTACTGTCAATAGATATCTTTATTTTAATCCTCATGCACTGCTTCTGTGGAGCTTGTTTTGTTTTCGACATGCTCTGTCTAGGTATGTCAGAGGACTGGGACTTTGTGAAGTGGGGATGCAAAATGGGGGGTGGGGGGACTGGGGGGGAGAAAGAGAGCAAGCAAATTCTTATCTATCTTATTAATCATTATAATTGTAGAAGCCAACGTAACAATAGGCTTCATGGCAATAACTTCTAACAAAATTGGAAATTAAGGTCAAAACTGTCTTATGTAATAATGTATTTTAAATTAAGACTACAGAATGTCAACAAAAGATCACCAAATAGTTAACTTTGTGAGCTGGAATGATAAAGGTCTCAATCACAGTAAAGAGAAAGAAAGTATTCTCCCACCTAACAGGTCTAAATGCTAAAGTAGTATTTTTACAGGAGACCCATTTAGTAAGCAAGGATCCGGTCCGGCTGCACAGAGACTGGACTGTCCAAATATTCTATTCCAGCTTTACAAAGAAAACTAGAGATGTGGGAATTCTTATACATAGAACAATCTCTTTTTTAGTATCAGATGCAGTATCTAATCTTGAAGGGCAATATGTGATCATCATGGGTAATTTATTTAACTGTAAATTATTTTTGATAAATATCTACACGCCCAATGTGGATGATAGGGACTTCATCCAAAACATATTTGCATCCATTCCCAATGTGAACACTCATAAAATTATAATGGCTGGTGACTTTAATTTTGTTTTAAATCCAGACCTAGATAGGTCTCCTGCCACAGGAGTGATGACATCTAACACTGCAAATGCACAGTTGTGCTTGAAAGTTTTTGAACCCTTTAGAATTTTGTATATTTCTGCATAAATATGACTTAAAACATCATCAGATTTTCACTCAAGTCCTATTCTTCTTTAACCATTCTTTGGTAGAATGACTTGACTGCTTAGGGTCGTTGTCTTGCTGCATGACCCACCTTCTCTTGAGATTCAGTTCATGGACAGATGTCCTGACATTTTCCTTTAGAATTCTCTGATATAATTAAGAATTCATTGTTCCATCAATGAAGGCAAGCCGTCCTGGCCCAGATGCAACAAAACAGGCCCAAACCATGATACTACCACCACCATGTTTCACAGATGGGATAAGGTTCTTATGCTGGATTGCAGTGTTTTCCTTTCTCCAAACATAACGCTTTCCATTTAAACCAAAAAAGTTCTATTTTGGTGTCATCCGTCCACAAAACATTCTTCCAATAGCCTTCTGGTTTGTCCACGTGAGCTTTAGCAAACTGCAGACGAGCAGCAATGTTTTTTTTTTGGAGAGCAGTGGCTTTCTCCTTGCAACCCTGCCATGCACACCATTGTTGTTCAGTGTTCTCCTGATGGTGGACTTATCAACATGAACATTAGCCAATGTGAGAGGGGCCTTCAGTTGCTTAGAAGTTACCCTGGGATCCTTTGTGACCTCGCCGACTATTACACGCCTTGCTCTTGGAGTGATCTTTGTTGGTCGACCACTCCTGGGGAGAGTAACAATGGTCTTGAATTTCCTCCATTTGTACACAATCTATCTGACTGTGGATTGGTGGAGTCCAAACTCTTTAGAGATGGTTTTGTAACCTTTTCCAGCCTGATGAGCATCAACAACTCTATTTCTGTCCTCAGAAATCTCCTTTGTTTGTGCCATGATACACTTCCACAAACGTGTGTTGTGAAGAGCAGTTTTTGATAGATTCCTGTTCTTTAAATAACACAGGGTGCCCACTCACACCTGATTGCCATCTCATTGATTGAAAACACCTGACTCTAATTTCACCTTCAAACTAACTGCTAATCCTAGAGGTTCACATACTTTTGCCACTCACAAATATGTAATATTTGATCATTTTCCTCAATAAATAAATGACAAAGTATAATATTTTTGTCTCATTTGTTTAACTTGTTTCTCTTTATCTACTTTTAGGACTTGAGTGAAAATCTGATGATATTTTAGGTCATATTTATGCAGAAATATAGAAAATTCTAAAGGGTTCACAAACTTTCAAGCAGAACTGCAATTACACAGTTTGTAATTGATCACAACTTATCAGACCCCTGGAGATTCCTAAACCCAAACTCAAGAACATATTCCTTCTACTCACCTGTGCATCCCTGTTACTCAATAATTGATTATTTCTTTATAGATAACAATTTCTTGCCCATGATTAAATCTTTTAAGTATGACACTATTGTTATCTCCGACCACACCCCGATGAACATGGAGTTTAACACTAGAATTACCAGAGCCAACGAAAAATCTCGTAAATCCGGCCCACCTTAAATCCCTTCGCACCTCTCTGTCAGCGTCTTTTGTCTTCTAAATGTGTCGATAAGCCCAAGCAGTCTGCTATCTCCCCCACCGCCTCAGAATGGGCAAGAAGTTCTCCCAGTTCCTGCCTTGATTGATTATCTGGGAGTGAGCTACCCAGAATTGTAAGGGGAAATAATTTGAAGTGTGTTTTGTGTCTACAACAATCTATGTAAACACATCGTTAAAACAGAAACGTTTTTCATGTTTTAATAATAAATCACAAAATGTAGACATGAACTGTATAATGTGTGAAGGCTGATGGCCAAATATCAAATAAACACTTTCACAAAAAGTGCAAGTACAATACGACAGCTTCTGTGGTGCTGTGGTTAGAACTGCCGACTTATAATCCAGAGGTCGTGAGTCTGAAAGCAGCTTCCCAGCAAATTTACCGTTTTGAGTAGTGAGCTGCTCTTATTGTTAATATTATATAATAAAAGCATACATTTGATTTGTGTCTGTAACAGCCGGTGTAAATTTATAGTACTTGTAAATGTTAGCGTTTTTTTTCACTTTTATTCTCTCAGTTACAATCATGATACAACACCCCCAACAGATCTGATGCATTTACTTTTTATCTGAAACTGGGATAACTGTAGATGTGAGTGGTGTTTTGAGACAATGGAACTGGAAATTCTCTGATCTGGAGGGATAAAAGCTGACACACAAACGCTGGTGAATCTGCCTTCTTCATATCTTACCATCACTTTAA
This sequence comes from Polypterus bichir lapradei, assembly GCA_026402145.1. Lineage (NCBI taxonomy): Eukaryota > Metazoa > Chordata > Cladistia > Polypteriformes > Polypteridae > Polypterus > Polypterus bichir. The sequence goes on along the minus strand of JANRMT010062829.1, from coordinate 3,320,373 downwards.
TTTTTTTTTTTTTATTCAGTTTTATTGAATGTTCCTACTCACATTGAATTAGTATGCACCCTATGGTCCATGATATCAAAGCCACACTCACAAAAAAAACAGGTACATAGGTATATATGATATTTGGAATAACCCACTTTATAACCTGTATAGTACATTTCGGAAAACATTGTGGAACTGATGCAACATTATTCATATTATTCATATTCATTCGCACGCCTTCTTGCGCTTGTAATCAGCTTTTTCTTTCGATCTTCCCAGTGTCCACTTTTGGGTGCATGGTGCTATTTCTTTTGCACTGACGAACAGCGTCAGATCGGGTGTGAATTTATACTGGCGCTGTTAGTTAGAGTCAGAACGGAAGGGGGGGGGCGCCCGAGTGTGAACGTGACTGAGAGAATAAAACTGTAAAAAAGCTACAAATGCCATACATTTACAGCTGATCTGATGCTGTTCATTTTCAAATAATATTGCATTAGTGCGACAATGTTTTCTGATTGGTACTATTCAGGCCATAATATGATTTCTTCAAAATGTCACATATATTTGTCTCTTTCTTTTTTGCCTGGTGCTGCGTTGACATTGTGCATCAGAAGGCATGAGCTTATTCAGTGCAAGCAGAAGCATGTAGGTGGCCGGTTGCTTGTGCTATAACACGCCTGACTTGGAGTCAATCAAAGCACATGTACTGTAGAAGGCATACACTGGGGCCAATGAGAAAAGAAGAGCATTCATGGCTCACCTTGCAGAGGAAATTTGTCGTCGCTTCTAATAAGAAAAGGCGATAGATAAAGCAAAAGAGAATGCAACATCGACAAGCTTCTTTTTCAAGACCGCCATTTCCCCCAGGAAAGCAAACTCAGTCAGTCAGTGTCCGACGCCCCTTCAGTGTAATAGGAACCACAGCATAGAGAGAAGTGTGTACATTGCAACAGGTACACATGTCGTAAACATAGAAAGGACGGTCCTTGCGTGTGTGTGAACTTTTAACATTTGAATCTGATTATTGCGTATAGCGTGGAAATGACCTCTCTGTACTATTCTTTCCTCTGCAAGTCCTGTAGTACAAAAGAAACAGCACCATGCACCCAAAAGTGGTCACTGGCAAGATCGAAAAAAAAAACATGGTCACTGATTACAAGCACAAGAAGGTGTGCGAATGAATATGAATAATGTTGCATCAGTGCCACAATGTTTTCCGAAATGTACTATACAGTCATAAAATGAGTTATTCCAAATATCATATATACATATATGGGCTCACCACCTATGGGAGGGGCCAAGGAGGTGCGGTACAGTGTGAGTTGGGTGGTGGCCGAAGGCGGGGACCTTGGCGGTCTGATCCTCAGCTACTGAAGCTGGCTCTTGGGATGTGGAATGTCACCTCTCTGAAGGGAAAGGAACCTGAGCTGGTGCGCGAGGTCGAGAGATTCTGGCTAGATATAGTCACGCTCACCTCAACACACAGCTTGGACTCTGGAACCAATCTCCTTGAGAGGGGCTGGACTCTGTACCACTCTGGAGTTGCCACCGGTGAGAGTCGCCGAGCAGGTGTGGGCATACTTATTGCCCCTCAACTTGGAGCCTGTACATTGGGGTTTACCCCGGTGGACAAGAGGGTAGCCACCCTCCGCCTTTGGGTGTGGAGACGGGTCCTAACTGTTGTTTGTGCGTATGTGCCGAACAGCAGTTTGGAGTACCCACCCTTTTTGGAGTGCCTGGAGGGGGTGCTAGAGGGCGTACCTTCTGGGGACTCCCTTGTACTGCTGGGAGACTTCAATGCTCACATGGGCAATGACAGTGAAACCTGGAAGGGCGTGATTGGGAGGAATGGGCCCCCCCTGATTTGAACCCGAGTAATGTTTTGTTATTGGACTTCTGTGCTCGTCACATATTGTCCATAACGAACACCATGTTCAAGCATAGGGGTGTTTTCTAATGTGCACTTGGCACCAGGACACCCTAGGCCTTAGTTCGATAATCGACTTTGTGGTCATGTAGTCAGACTTGCAGCCACATGTCTTGGACACTTGGGTGAAGAGAGGGGCGGAGCTGTCAACTGATCACCACCTGGTGGTGAGTTGGCTTCGATGGTGGGGGAGGATGCCGGTTAGGCCTGGTAGGCCCAAATGTGTTGTGAGGGTCTGCTGGGAACGTCTGGCAGAGGCCCCTGTCAGAAGTAGCTTCAACTCCCACCTCCGGCAGAACTTCAACCACGTCCTGAGGGAGGTGGGGGACATTGAGTTCGAATGGGCCATGTTCCGTGCCTCTATTGTTGAGGCGGCTGACCAGAGCTGTGGCCGTAAGTTGGTCGGTGCCTGTCGTGGCGGCAATCCCCGAACCTGTTGGTGGACACCGGCGGTGAGGGATGCCATCAAGCTGAAAAAGGAGTCCTATAGGACCTTTTTGTCCTGTGGGACTCTGGAGGCAGCTAATAGGTACCGACAGGCCAAGCGGAATGTGGCTTCGGTGGTTACTGAGGCAAAAACTTGGGCATGGGAGGAGTTTGGGGAGGCCATGGAGAACGACTTTCGGATGGCTTTGAGGAGATTCTGGTCCACTGTCCACCATCTCAGGAGAGGGAAGCAGTGCAGTGTCAACACCATATATGGTGGGAATGGTACGCTGCTGACCTCGACTCGGGACTTTGTGGGACGTTGGGGGGAGTACGTCGAAGACCTCCTCAATCCCACTAACATGCCTTCCAATTAGGAAGCAGAGCCTGGGGGCTCGGAGGTGGACTCCCCCATCTCTGGGGCTGAGGTCACCAAGGTGGTCAAAAAACTCCTTGGTGGCAGGGCCACGGGGGTGGATAAGATACGCCCGGAGTTCCTCAAGGCTCTGGATGTTGTAGGACTGTCTTGGTTGACACGTCTCTGCAACATCGCATGGACATCAGGGACAGTGCCTCTGGATTGACAGACCGGGGTGGTGGTCCCCCTCTTTAAAAGGGGGACCGGAGGGTGTGTTTCAACTACAGAGGGATCACACTTCTCAGCCTCCCTGGAAAAGTCTATTCGGGGGTTCTGGAGAGGAGGGTCCGTCAGATAGTCAAACCTCGGATTCAGGAGGAACAGTGTGGTTTTCGTCCTGGTCATGGAACAGTGGACCAGCTCTACACCCTTAGCAGAATCCTGGAGGGTGCATGGAGCAACCAGTCTACATGTGTTTTGTGGACTTGGAAAAGGCATTCAACCGTATCCCTCGGGGAATCCTGTGGGGGGGTGCTCCAGAAGTATGGGGTACCGGACCCCCTGATAAGAGCTGTTCGGTCCCTGTACAACTGGTGTCAGAGCTTGGTCTGCATTGCCGGCAGTAAGTCGAGCCCGTTTCCAGTGAGAGTTGGACTCCGCCAGGGTTGCCCTTTGTCGCCGGTTCTGTTCATAACTTTTATGGACAGAATTTCTAGGCGCAGCCAGGGTGTTGAGGGGGTCCGGTTTGGTGGACTCAGGATTGGGTCACTGCTTTTTGCAGATGATTTTGTCCTGCTTGCTTCATCAGGCCGTGATCTTCAGCTCTCTCTGAATTGGTTTGTAGCTGAGTGTGAAGCGGCTGGGATGGGAATCAGCACCTCCAAATCCGAGACCATGGTCCTCAGCCGGAAAAGGGTGGAGTGCCCTCTCAGGGTTGGGAGAGTGATCCTGCCCCAAGTGGAGGAGTTCAAGTATCTCGGGGTCTTGTTCACGAGTGAGGGAAGAATGGAGCATGAGATCGACAGGCGGATCGGTGCGGCGTCCACAGTGATGCAGGCTCTGCATCGATCTGTCTTGGTGAAAAAGGAGTTGAGCCGTAAGGCAAAGCTCTCAATTTACCAGTCGATCTACGTTCCTACCCTCACCTATGGTCATGAGCTATGGGGAGTGACCGAAAGAACGAGATCACGAATACAAGTGGCTGAAATGATTTTCCTCCACAGGGTGTCTGGGCTTTCCCTTAAAGATAGGGTGAGAAGCTCAGTCATCCGGGAGGGGCTCAGAGTAGAGCCGCTGCTCCTCCGCATCGAGAGGAGTCAGATGAGGTGGCTCGGGCATCTGATCAGGATGCCTCCTGGACGCCTCCCTGGTGAGGTGTTCCGGGCACGTCCAACCGGGAAGAGGCCCCGGGGAAGACCCAGGACACGCTGGTTGGCCTGGGAACGCCTTGGGATTCTCCCGGAAGAGCTAGAAGAAGTGGCCGGGGAGAGGGAAGTCTGGGTACCTCTGCTCAAGCTGCCGCCCCCGCAACCTGATCTCAGATAAGCGGAAGAGGATGGATGGATGGATATATACATATGTCAGTGTGGTATAGCGGGTCCACAGCTCCTGTCAAAGGGCCGCTTTTAAAATAAATAATCACGTGCTTGCTGCAGCTGAGCAGGGAGCCTGGGTGCTGGGCCGACACCCGGGGAATAGTAGTAGCGGTCACTCCCGCTGAGTGATCATGGAGTGGGATTGACCGGAAGGCGGATTACTCTCCACGTACGGCTGCAGAAGGCAGCAGGAGTCGGGACTTGGGATATGGTGTCCCCAGTGTGAGAGCCCTGGTCGTTGGGGAATCCCAAGTCGCTGTTCGTGAAGCCTACCGGAGCCAGGGATCGGTAAGGCGACTGACCAGTAGGAGAGTGGAGAGAAGGCCAGCTGCAGGTAGGACAACTCCCCTATTGAGAAGCCCAGATGGGAGGAATAGGGGAGCTGCCAGAGGACGAAAGACACAGGGTTTGTTGTCATTTTTTTAAAAGAATGCTTCCTGCACTATTTTAACCTCGTTTTTAAGAAGACTTTTTCTATTTATTGGTTTTAACCTCCACGTGTCACATCTGTTTTTATGGATTATTTATTTAATGACTACAGTTAGGTCCATAAATATTTGGACAGAGACAACCTTTTTCTAATTTTGGTTCTGTACATTACCACAATGAGTTTTAAATGAAACAACTCAGTTGCAGTTGAAGTGCAGACTTTCAGCTTTAATTCAGTGGGTTGAACAAAAAGATTGCATAAAAATGTGAGGCAACTAAAGCATTTTATTAACACAATCCCTTCATTTCAGGGGCTCAAAAGTAATTGGACAAATTAAATAACTGGAAATAAAATGTTAATTTCTAATACTTGGTTGAAAACCCTTTGCTGGCAATGATAGCCTGAAGTCTTGAACTCATGGACATCACCAGATGCTGGGTTTCTTCCTTTTTAATGCTCTGCCAGGCCTTTACTGCAGCGGCTTTCAGTTGCTGTTTGTTTGTGGGCCTTTCTGTCCGAAGTTTAGTCTTCAACAAGTGAAATGCATGCTCAATTGGGTTAAGATCAGGTAATTGACTTGGCCATTCAAGAATTTTCCACTTCTTTGCTTTAATAAACTCCTGGGCTGCTTTGGCTGTATGTTTTGCGTCATTGTCCATCTGTATCATGAAACGCCGCCCAATCAATTTGACTGCATTTAGCTGGATTTGAGCAGACAGTACAGTATGTCTCTGAACACCTCAGAATTCATTTGGCTGCTTCTGTCCTGTGTCACATCATCAATGAACACTAGTGTCCCAGTGCCACTGGTAGCCATGCACGCCCAAGCCATCACACTGCCTCCAACGTGTTTTACAGATGATGTGGTATGCTTTGGATAATGAGCTGTTCCACGCCTTCTCCATACTTTTTTCTTGCAATCATTCTGGTAGAGGTTGATCTTGGTTTCATCTGTCCAAAGAATGTTTTTCCAGAACGGTGCTGGCTTTTTAGATGTTCTTTAGCAAAGTCCAATCTAGCCTTTCTGTTCTTGAGGCTTATGAGTGGCTTGCACCTTGCAGTGCACCCTCTGTATTTACTTTCATGCAGTCTTCTCTTTATGGTAGACTTGGATATCGATACGCCTACCCCCTGGAGAGTGTTGTTCACTTGGTTGGCTGTTGTGAAGGGGTTTCTCTTCACCATGGAAATGATTCTGCGATCATCCACCACGGTTGTCTTCCGTGGACGTCCAGGTCTTTTTGCGTTGCTGAGTTCACCAGTGCTTGCTTTCTTTCTCAGGATGTACCAAACTGTAGATTTTGTCACTCGTAATATTGTAGCAATTTCTCGGATGGGTTTTTTCTGTTTTCGCAGCTTAAAGATGACTTCTTTCACCTGCATGGAGAGCTCCATTGACCGCATGTTGTCTGTTCACAGCAAAATCCTCCACATGCAAGCACCACACCTCAAATCAACTCCAGGCCTTTTACTGTATCTGCTTAATTGATAATGACATAACAACGGACTTGCCCACACCTGCCCATGAAATAGCCTTTGAGTCAATTGTCCAATTACTTTTGAGCCCCTAAAATTAAGGGATTGTGTTGAAGAAATGCTTTAGTTGCCTCACATTTTTATGCAATCGTTTTGTTCAACTCACTGAATTAAAGCTGAATGTCTGCACTTTAACTGCATCTGAGTTGTTTCATTTAAAATTCATTGTGGTAATGTACAGAACCAAAATTAGAAAAAAGTTGTCTCTGTCCAAATATTTATGGACCTAACTGTATTTTTGAATGACTGCACTTTATTTCATTTGAACATTGTTTTTTTGTTGATTGTTTTAATAAAAGCACTTGACACTTTTGCACCATCACCTTGCTATGTTGTTGCCTCACTGCTAAACTCATCGGTGACATTACCGACGGTGACGCGTTCAAGGGCTCCCAGACAGAAGATGGGAGCATGCAATGAACCCGCATCATCACATTTGGTGGCAGCGGTGGGATCCGATCAGATGTGGTAAAAGTGAGACAGTATTTTTGATTTTGGAGTACAGACAAAGACAGTTTTTGGCAGAATGACTCCAAAGAAGCCTTAAGGAGTTGGCACTCCAGACCGCAATACAGGAGGGGCCCCCGGAGCAGCACAGACAGGGAAAGAAGTCCAAGCAACTGGGGATATCCGTGCATTAGAGGTGCTTTTGCAACAATTCATTGCTGTGCAGGAAGACAAAGATCAACGGTTGGAACAGCGATTCAAAGGTCTGCAGCACCAGTTCAACCAGCTACAGGGACAGGTTAATTTGGTGCAACAGTCGCAGTCCTCCAACCCAGATGAATCTGTAGAAAGAAGTAGAGAAGCCACAGCAAGAACATGGAAATACCCTTGTCTGATGCCCTTCCAGGAGCCCAAGGACATAGAACATTACCTTTCAACCTTTGAAAGGGTGGCTACCGTGTGTGACTGGCCAAGAGCAGATTGGGCAATCTGTCTTGTTCCTTTACTTACAGGAGGGGCCAGGGCAACATTTTTGGCCATGCCAGTAGAGGAGTCCCTGATCTACAACTTATTAAAAGCTGCCATCCTTGAGAAGTACAAGATCAGCACCGAAACGTACAGGGTGAGGTTCCGTTCTCTCAAATGGGAGGAAGGTCAGTCTCCTAAAGAACTTCTGACACTGTTGAAAGAATTGTGCACTAAATGGTTACAACCCCAGAAACACTCAATAGACCAGATAATTGACTTTATTTTGTTAGAACAACTTTTGCAGGTATTTGATATTAAAATCCGTACATGGGTAGAGGAGCATCGGCCAAAGACTTCCAAAGAAGCAGCAGAGCTGGCTGAGGTGTTCCTGGCTGCCCATCGTCCAAGGAACCTGCCGAAGGAATATAAAGTCAGTCAGAGGCCCAGAACCACAGCTAAGCCCACAGGTATGTCTTGGGGTGAAATGGGTCATGGTCCTACAAGTTTAGTCAACCCACCTGCAAAGCCAGATTATAGGGGAGGTTGGTTGTGTCATGGTTTTGGACAGAAAGGCCATCTAATTAAGTTTTGTCCAAACAAACATAAGGAGGCAAAACTTTGTTTTGTTCCATGCCCCCTACCTGAAAAAAAGATGCCTTTTAAGAATAGGAAGAAGATTCTAAGGGTTTCTATGGCAGGTAAACTGTGCCATGCATTAATAGACACAGGAAGCACACAGTCTCTGGTGAGGAAAGACTGTTTGGTTGACCAAGTGGTACAGTCAGGTCAGCAGGTAGTATTGAGGTGTGTCCATGGTGAAGAAGTCACCTATCCTCTGGTCCAGGTGAACCTAGTGATTCAAGGTTTGGGTTATGAGTTACCCATGGGCGTATTAGACAACATGCCTTACCCGATTCTACTAGGGTTGGACGTGCTGGGGATCGAAGATCTCTTACAGGGTACTCTGCAGGCGGAGACTCTGATGGTCACAAGGGCCCAAGCGGCAAGGCAAAAACAAAATGCCCAGGATGGCTGTGACGTGCTGCCGTTTGGGGAAGCTGACAAGAGAGGCTCAGTCCGTAAAGCCCATAGTCAGAGAAGGCGTGAGAAGCTCTGGGGCGTTCCCCAGAAGCAGGGCAAGCTCATATTGCCTTTGGATCTCCCAGGAAACAGTAGCGACTTACCGAATGATGTGGCTTCCGCTCAGCGGGACGACTTCAGTCTGCGTGTCTGCTTAGACAAGGCCACAAAGGCTTTGCAGTCTAAGACGGGAGAGAAATTTATTATTAAAGATGACCTCCAGTATCATTGAGATGATTATGTGCAGAGATTGGTGTTGCCATCTAGTCTGAGGGAGAAAGTGCTACATATTAGCCATAGCATTCCCTGGTCAGGTCATTTGGGGCAAGTAAAAACATCTGATAGGCTAGCATGGCATTTTTATTGACCAGGATGGTCTAAAAATGTAGCAAATTATATACAAGCATGTGCAGAGTGTCAGAAAGTTGGACCAGTGAAGAGAGGAGACAAAGTTCCACTAGAGAAATGTTAACTGACCAGGGATCCAACCTAACAGCAAAATTGGTAAGACAGGTGAATAGTTTGTTAGGAATTCGGAGTTTAAGGACCACACACTATCACCCACAGACAGATGGGCTAGTGGAGTGATTTAATGCCATCTTAAAACAGATGTTGAGGAAGTTTGTTAGCATGACTGAATCAGATTGGGACCAAAGGCTACCATACCTGTTGTTCGCTTACTGGGAGGATTCTCTCCCTTTGAGCTGTTGTATGGTCATCATGTGCGAGGACCCCTTTCAATCTTAAAGGAATCCCAAGAGGGAGATTGTTTCCGATGGGAGTGTTAGCTCCTTGGAAATATGTTCTTTTATATTGCGGCGTTTTTATAAACCTTTATTTAAATAATTATAAATTATAACGGCGATATCCCTCTTTTCAGCGATAGGCGGCGACAAAATCACAGAAAAGACAGAATATACTTAGCTTGTTTAATGCGGCTTACGTTGCTGTACAGACAGGAGAAACAAGTCAGCTTCATTTCACCGAAGAGTTCTTTTTCGGGGAGTCAGTCGTGTAGAAACTGCTTTTTTTGTCACAACGGAGGTGGCTTTTGGACCTATAGCTTCCGTCCACTCAGTTTCTCAAAGTTGGCAAAGTTCCAGCTTCTTTTATATTGTTTGCTACACGACCAAACCCCCATTACATTTCCAAACAAGGCAGACAATTCTGTGCTGAACATCAAACAGTCGGTTCAAATGACACTTAGTCCTTTTTAGGGTTTATAACCCAGCCTTCCAGATGTCCCTGCCTGTCTTTATGCTTTGCTTGGCCCAGCAATTCTGAATGCTGACACTCTATGCTAAATCTGGCTCAGCTCTTTATGGCATGTTACACAGAAAAAGAATGAAAAATACATTTAAAAAGATCTAAAACAGATACAGTGACACAATTCTTAATATTATAACAAACTTAATTATAACAGAGATAGAGACAGAACTGAATCCCAAAATGTGCTAACATTTGTCCTTAAGTTGCAGGAACAATTTGCCAGCCTGTCACAGTTTGTAAAAGCAAACATGGAAAATGCACAAGCCAGGCAGAAAGTATGATATGACAAGGCAGTCAGAGACCGAAAACTTGGACAGAAGGTACTGTTATTATTGCCTACTTCAGAGAGCAGTCTTTTAGCCAAGTGGCAAGGGCCATACACTGTAGCTTCTCAAAAAGGTCCTGTCACTTATGAGATTGATATGCCTGATCACCCTAGGAAATTAAGGCAAACTTTTCATATTAATATGCTGAAGCCATGGCAGGAATATACTAACCCTTCCAGTCAGCTATTAATTCGTAGCGTTCCGGAGGAAGAGGAATCAGAGGAGCAGTACTTTCCATCATGCAGAGAAGTCCAAGAAGGACCATCATTGGAACATCTAGAAGAGACAAAAAGAGTAGAAGTACAACAGTTGATTCCAGAGGGTCTGTTTGGATCTTTGCCTGATACGATTCCTCTAATACATCATGATATTCGTCTTACCTCCCCAGGTCCTGTGAGAACATCATACTGTAGGATTCCTGCATGCCTACAAGAGGTTTTCCGGGAGGAGTTGGAACAGATGAAAGGTTTAGGCATCATCGAACCTTCAGTGAGTGACTGGTGTAGTCCTGTGGTACTCGTTCCTAAAAAGAATGGACAGATGAGGTTCTGTGTGGACTACAGTAAGCTTAACAACATCTCAGCTTTCGATACCTACCCAATGCCTAGAGTGGACAAGCTGGTAGAGCAGCTAGGTCCTGCAAAATATTTAACAACAATTGATCTTTGCAAAGGTTATTGGCAGGTCCCACTCACAGAAGAAGCAAAACCACTTACCGCTTTCAGGGCTCCCGGAGGTTTGTACCAGTTCACAGTCATGCCATTTGGGTTGCATGGAGCTGCGTCACACTTCCAGCGCCTCATGGACAAAGTGCTGCAAGGAGCAGAGATGTACGCTAGAGCATACATAGATGATGTTGTTGTGTACAGCAAGACCTGGAAGGAACATCTACAACACCTGGCGGATGTGTTTGATAGGTTAAAAACAGCTGGGCTTGTGGTTAACCCTGAAAAAACAGTCATTGTCAAGGAGGAAGTGTAATACCTCGGGTACACCATAGGGGGCGGTTTGATCCGACCCCAAATCGACAAAATTCCCACTATAAAGGATCATCCGTGTCCTGGAAGAAAAAAAGCAGTTCCGGTCGTTTCTTGGTTTGGTGGGGTGGTACAGAAGATTTGTCTCCAATTTTTCTAAGATTGCAGCACCCCTCACCGACCTGCTTAAAGGATCTGCACCACAAAACATCAAATGGACAGAGTCATGTGAAAATGCCTTTCAGTCTCTAAAAAAAATATTTTGCAAAAATGTTGTATTGCATTGTCCTGACTTTGTGAAACCTTTTATTTTGCATTTTGACGCCTCTAGGGAAGGTTTAGGAGCAGCCTTGATGCAGGGGGAGGGTGACGAGAAGAGGCCAATTTTGTTTATTAGTAGGAAGCTGTTTGACCAAGAGAAGAAGTATGCTACCTTAGAGAAGGAAGGATTAGCAATAAAATGGGCTGTAGATAGCCTAAAGTATTATCTTCTTTCCAACGAATTTATTGTGGAGATCGATCACTGAGCGTTGCAGTGGATCCAAAAGATGAGGCATTCTAAATCTTGTGTGGCCCGCTGGTATTTGGCACTCCAGCAATACAGGTTTCAGGTACGTTATGTTGCTGGAAAAAAGAATCTACTGGCAGATTATTTATCCCACACATCTGACCTGAAATCTTGAGGGGGAGGGTGTGTGGTAATGTGCCTTACTGGCATTACCAGTAATTAAATAACATTAGTTAAGTGTCCTCTGCATGGTGTTGAGAGAGGCATTTGTTTGAGAAAAAAAGGTTCAAAAAGTATAAAGAAAGGAAACTTGCCTTTTTCCTTTTTATATAATGCAGACAGACATCTTCACTGACCATATTAGTGCCTTTTGGGGAGTGTCGCGGTGGGTCTCATGTAAACTGGAGAGACAGCCTTGCCATTGACCAGCCTGGATGGCATTGTCGGTCCTCCACTCCTGCACGTGTCTCCCGTGACCTCATAACACTAAAGGAGTAAAAGAAAGTGTCAAGCATCATAGTATTTGTTTACCGCGGTTTAGAAAAGGGATCCCGTGTTAGTAGCTGTCTGACCTGTAGCTCAGGGAAGGAGGAAAAAATGTAAAAATGCTTACTTTCACTTTTGGGAAGAAGCGCAGTCTGCGTCTCAAAAGCTGACACAACTATGCACGTGCGCGCCGACTGCTCGAATGTTTATAGTAATTGTGTGGGACAGAAGACGCCTCCTTTCGCAGACATGTTCACGTCATCGTGTGCCCACGGAGGGATGATGTACGGCAGTTTAATTGGTCAGCGCAGGGGCGCCGAATACAAAAGGGAATCATGGCCTCTAGAGGGGGTTCTTCTGACTAGATGTTCGTAGAGAAAGGTACTTGGTAGAACCGCGTTGTGAATTTACCAAGAATTATGGCTTGTGCCTTGCTATTTGTAAATATTTTTCTTCTTATATATTTAGGGTTGTGGTTATTGGTGCACAGTTTATTTTTGTATATACACTTTTTCTGTATTTTGAATATTTTTGTTTTGGTGAATCCTGTATACACTGTTTGAAGGAGCAGCTTCCTGACTTGGAGCACTGTGGAGGAAGACAGCTTTATTTTGGTTCGTGTATATAAGGTTTTCACTAGTTTGTGTGTATTTTACTTTTCCATTTGGGACTTTCTGGCAGCACTGTAAATACTGTATATAGTCATTTTTGGGCTCCATTTGATTACTGTTTTTGTGTGTCCTTTGCGTAATTGGATTATGTATCGATATATAAATTCCGCAGGACATTACTTTTGTTTTCTTTAAGTGCACCTGTAAATAAAATCTCACTTTATTTTTCAAAAAACCCAACCCTTTTTGTGTCCGTGTCTCCCTGTCTTACACCATCATCCTGGTCACGCTCGGTCTCACATACTAGACACCTAGAGTGTAGGCTGGTGATCCTAATTCCCACTACACTGGGTGTAACATTTTGGTGGCAGCAGTGGGATGAGCTAGCAGTGGGGTCAGAAGAGGAGACATTTTCAAAAAACCCACTGACCCAAGCCGGAGGAGGACATTTTAATGGACAGAGCTTTTTATGGACATTTATTTATTGATTGTTTTTATTTGTCTTTTAAAAGTTCTTATTCTTTTAATGTCCTGTTTTTATGAAGGGGGCTTGGGGTTGATTTTATTGTGGGATGTGTTTTAGTGCTTTTATTTAGTTTAGTGCAGTGTAGTTGTAGAGTGGTTGAGCTGTGGACCTGGGCCCCAGTTGCACAGGGTTGGCAGTGGCGTGGAGCCTTCCCATGCAAGTGGAGGCTTATGGGGGGTAATGTGCTATAGCGGGTCCACAGCTCCTGTCAAAGGGCTGCTTTTAAAATAAATAATCACCACGTTCGCGGTTTGGTGAGGGGGCGTGGTGGTTGTGTGTCTGAAGCAGTTCTTAGGGCGATTCACGATGTGGGTGTTTCTCACCTTAGTGCACAGGTGCGAGACTGTCCACATCCGTGATTGTTCCTGGGGCTGCTGATTTGCCACAGCTGCCATGCCCTCTTAATAAATAGAAGCGCGAGTCGGCTAAAAGGGGGGAAAAAAAGGAAGGAAAGAACAGAGGTTGCAGGAGGAAAGCAGGAAGCAGTGGGGATAGAGAGAAAGTTGCTGCAGGAGAGCGAGCGAGTGAGTGCAGATTCGCGGCAGCTGGAGCAGGGAGCCTGAGTGTTGGGCCGACACCCGGGGAATAGTAGTAGTGGTCACTCTCGCTGAGTGATCATGGAGCGGGATTGACCGGAAGGCGGATGACTCTCTGCGTAAGGCCGCGGAAGGCAGCGGGAGTTGGGACGTGGTGTCCCCAGCGTGAGAGCCCTGTTCGTGAAGCCAACCGGAGCCAGGGATCGGTAAGGCGACCGACCAGTAGGAGAGTGGAGAGAAGGCCAGCTGCAGGTAGGACGACTCCCCTATTGAGAGGCCCAGATGGGAGGAGTAGGGGAGCTGCGAGTGGAAGAAAGACACCGGGCTTGTCGTTTTTTTAAAAGAATGCTTCCTGCACTATTTTAACCTTGCTGTTTTTAAGAAGACTTTTTCTATCTATTGGTTTTAACCTCCACGTGTCACATCTGTTTTTATGGATTATTTATTTAACTAGCAAAATACCCGCGCTTCGCAGCGGTGAAGTACTGCCTTAAAATTTTTATTAAGAAGAAAATTTAACCTTTTTAAACTGAGGGAAAATATGCCAATAATTATTTGTTAAGGATCTCTTTGTATACCATGTTGTCAGTTCGGCCCTCCGGTTGTAACATGACCAAGATGTGCGCTGAGCTTACTCTTGAGCATGCAACTTACAGTTGGCCATGTGAACAATAATCTTGTCTCAAATCTCACAGCTTAGATTGCTGCTGTCATAATCGGTTTGAGTTTCATGGTTTGTTTCAATTACGTGAGTATTTGCAGGATTTGTTGTGTTGAAGTGACATTCGGCATCTGTCAAGCATTGTAAGCACACAACCGGTTTCATCGATAAAATCACATCCAGCTTTTGAGAGTTTAAACATTCATAAACATCAAAGTGTCCACTACTGAAATCGTCACCTGTGAATCTAAGATGTTTAAGAGGCATTGGCAGTTGTCGAAAGGTGTAAAATATTTGGCCATTTCGGTAAACTTGAAAGCGACAACCGAACAATTCAGCGGCAGCCATCAACTCACATGCAGAACCATAGGTGAAGGGCTTAAGCATTTCACTCTTCTAGTGCTCCTGTGTAGTATAATTATCTCCTGCACCGTCATCAGTCCACACCTTGAACCTATCCCAGTTATTCAATACATAAGACACAATGTTCCTCCGGATATCAACAGTGAGCCTGATATGGCTGTGCAATATGTAACAAAGAGAATGGAAAAGGTAGGTGCCATCTCCGGGCATGGAAACCACTTAGTAAGTGACAGTTCTTTGATCGATAGTGATCACCTCGATAGACATGGTAATGGGGGATGGAATGATAAAGGAAATGGGTACCTGAGCAATGTAAAGTAAGTCTAAAATACCTATACAATAACTATAATTGTAATAAACAAACAATAAAACAGCAGAGAAGCCATGGATTAAACAAAAAGGCTGTAGTTATCAGTAGGGAGACGTGAATCTCGTGGCGAAGCAAGGAAGGGAATGTAGAGACCGGAGCGACGGACGGTCTTATATAGGCAGGCAGCCAACAACGTGGGAGGCGTTGGGATAGGGGGACCCAACGCCACCTCACACAGTGACTGAGCTGCAGGCTATGGACGTATATATGTACGTAAGTAGGATTCAGTTAGCGTTGGGAACCCATGTACCAAATTTCTTGAAGATGGGCCCATAAGTAACAAAGACTGTTGAAAAGTTCAATATGGTGGCCGACAGTGGCATCATACCACCGAAATAAGTACGTACATTGGTTTCGGTTAGTGCAGGGAAGCCGCCTATAAAATTTCGAGAAGATTGGGCCATAAATAAGAAAGTTCAACATGGCAGACGTTGTTGACCATTATGACCATTACGCGTAGAATTTTGAAATGAAACCTGCTAAACTTTTGTAAGTAAGCTGTAAGGAATGAGCCTGCCAAATTTCAGCCTTCTACCTGCACGGGAAGTTTGAGAATTAGTGACGTTGGAAAGTTCAATATGGCGGCCAACAGTGGTGTCATACCAACGAAATAAGTACGTACATCGGTTTCCGTTAAAAGTTTAATATGGCGGCCGACAGTGGCATCATACCATCGAAATAAGTACCAAATTTCAGCCTTCTACCTACACGGGAAGTTGGAGAATTAGTGACGTTGGAAAGTTCAATATGGCGGCTGACAGTGGCGTCATACCACCGAAATAAGTATGCACATTGGTTTCGGTTAGCGCAGGGAAGCCGTCTACCAAATTTCGTGAAGATGGGGCCATGAATAAGAAAGTTCAATATGGCGGACGTCGTTGACCGTTATGACCATTACGCGTAGAATTTCGAAATGAAACCTGCTTAACTTTTGTAAGTAAGCTGTACGGAATGGGCTTGCCAAATTTCAGCCTTCTACCTACACGGGAAGTTGGAGAAATTGTGACGTTTGGAAAATTCAATATGGCGGCCGACAGTGGCGTCATACCACCGAAATAAGTACGTACATCGGTTTTGGTTAGCGCAGGGAAGCCACCTACCAAATTTCGTGAAGACGGGGTCATTCTTCTACCTACACGGGAAGTTGGAAAATTGATGACGTTGGAAAGTTCAATATGGCGGCCGACAGTGGCGTCATACCATCGAAATAAGTAAGTACATCGGTTTCGGTTAGCGCAGGGAAGCCGCCTACCAAATTTTGTTAAGATGGGGCCATAAATAGGAAAGTTCAACATGGCGGACGTTGTCGACCGTTATCGACCGTTATGACCGTTACGTTTAGAATTTCGAAATGAAACCTGCTTAACTTTTGTAAGTAAGCTGTAAGGAATGAGCCTGCCAAATTTCAGCCTTCTACCTACACGGGAAGTTGGAGAATTAGTGATGAGTCAGTGAGTGAGTGAGTGAGTGAGTGAGTGAGTGAGTGAGTGAGGGCTTTGCCTTTTATTAGTATAGACTAGCAGAATACCTGCGCTTCGCAGCGGAGAAGTAGTGTGTTAAAGAAGTTATGAAAAAGAAAAGGAAATATTTTAAAAATAACGTAACATGATTGTTAATGTAATTGTTTTGTCATTGATATGAGTGTTGTTGTTATATCTCTCTCTCTCTCTCTCTCTCTATATATATATATATATATATATAGCAAAATACCCGCGTTTGGCAGCAGAGAAGTAAAAAGAAAAGGAAACATTTTAATAATAACGTAACATGATTGACAATATAATTGTTTTGTCATTGTCATGAGTGTTGCTGGCATATATATATACACTCACACACACACACATATATAAACATATATACACATATATATACACACAAACACATATATATACATATATACACATATACATATCTACATATATACTGTATATACACATATATATACACAAATCTACATATATATCTACATATATATATTAGGGGTGGGACTCGATTAAAAAAATTAATCCAATTAATTAGAGGCTGTGTAATAATTAATCTTGATTAATCGTATGTAATCGCACACGTAAATTTGCCCCAAATCGCAAATGTGTTTTTTTAATTTAAAAGGGTTTTAGTGGGCGACAGAATCAAATAATAGACATGGACATGAATATTGTAAACTCAAGCTCTTTTAATTTCTGAAAAAAAAAATGCTTTTAAACTGCATTTGAATTCAAAACAGAAACAAAAATATCATCCCTGGTTAAAATTGGGCAGACTTAAAAATAAAGTGGTAGTTTAAGTACTTTAAATACATTTTCAGAATGGTATTGTCTTTAAATAATAATAACCAAAATTTCAACATAAAGTGCAGTTTTTCTTCTTAAAAAAAAAGTCAGAAACATAAAATGTAATTTGACCAACTTAATCTTTAAACTCCGAGTAACCTTAGCCAAAATTATTTTGTACATTAGGCTAAAACAGTGTGATCATTGAACATTTTGTAATTAGATGTAATTAGAATTACTAACGGTCACGGAAGTCCAATGATCCCCAGTAAGAGCCACAAAGTCCGCTTTCTGTAATGCATCTAATTTTGCTTGCTTTTCACTGTGCACAAAACCATGCTTTTATCAAGGCTTCGCTCGGGTAGTTTTTTGAAATTAAATTTTCCTCCGATCAGTCGTAGGAACGCGCTTCATTTCGACTGTAACATTTGTGTAGCTGTGATGTGTGTATCAGTGTAATCGATGTACCAGGAAATCATGCATTGACAAAAGTTCCCCTTTGCTTGGAATTGAAAGTGTGATTAAATGCATTATTTTTTGTTATGGAGTACATGCATCGAAGCTTCTCAGCTGTGCTTGTGCTAAGAATAGGAAAGATTTTAAAAATAACGTAACATGATTCTGCGTTAACCGCATATTTTGTCATACGTCTCAAACCAAGGAGATGCGAGGTTAAAATGAAAAGAGAAGCACGCGTACATACTCAGTACATCCCCTCTCGGGAATCGAACCTCAGACGTAGGCGATAGAGGCAAAGCCTCTACAATTGCGCCACGGTGTGTGGCTTATCTATAGTATTTGAGAGTATGTAGATCGAGGTATCTATACTAATAAAAGGCAAAGCCCTCACTCACTCATTCACTCACTCACTCACTCACTGACTGACTGACTGACTGACTGACTCATCACTAATTCTCCAACTTCCCGTGTAGGTAGAAGGCTGAAATTTGGCAGGCTTATTCCTTACAGCTTCCTTACAAAAGTTGGGCAGGTTTCATTTCGAAATTCTACGCGTAATG
Organism: Polypterus bichir lapradei; assembly: GCA_026402145.1. Lineage (NCBI taxonomy): Eukaryota > Metazoa > Chordata > Cladistia > Polypteriformes > Polypteridae > Polypterus > Polypterus bichir. The sequence continues at coordinate 3,302,202 of JANRMT010062829.1, read as the reverse complement.
GTCATAACTGGAAGCTGTTTTTCTCCATTTACTGTAATGGAGATGAGCTTGAAACCTGTGGGGGCGGAGTTTGACATCATCACGCCTCCCACGTAATCACGCAGTACGTAGAAAACCAGGAAGAGCCCCAAAAAGCGCTGAAGAAAACATGCATTATAGAATTGAGAAGGCAGCGAAACAATAAGAAGCGAGCGAGTGATATATACAACCATATTCATGAGTTCTGCTACTTCGGAAACAAAGCACAGTGTAAACCTACACTTTAAATTAAGTTCATAGACAGGCTGCCGCTGGCGTTTGTAATTTAGTGCCTGCCCATATAAGGCCGTCCGTCAGCGGCAATCCAATAGCAAACTGCCACGGGTAAATATTCACGGGTGAAGGACTGTGCTTATGCAGAGGAAGATGACATAGTCAGGGTGGTGTTTGGCACAAACTCAGCGAAACTGCGAGAGAAAGTTTTAAGTACCGGGACTCGGTAACATTAGATACAGCCATGGACATAGCACGAGATGGCACTAGCACAGCTGGGAACCTTCGATGCATGTACACCGAGCGGCTCACGTGAACTGACGCAGTGCACAGACAAAAAGCAACAGTTCCACAGAGCGCTGAACAAAAACCGAATTACACAATTGAAAAGGCAGCAAAAAAATAAGCGTCTGATAAATACAAGATAAGTACTGTATGTAATAAGTACAGCTACTGCAGAAACAAAGCACACGGTGGAAAAAGTGAATGTCCCGCTAAAGGAAGACAGTGTTAAAAAAAAACCCGTGCATGCAGTGTGTCAGGTCTCAGATAAAGAAGAAGACGAGCTGTTTATTGATGCAGTAAGAAACAAATCTTTTTCATAGCTTATTTAACACACTACGTCTCCGCTGCGATACGCGGGTATATATATATGTATAT
>JANRMT010062829.1:3273704-3296290 GCA_026402145.1 Polypterus bichir lapradei | reverse complement strand
TCCCCTCGCTCTTACTTTTTTACCGTTCATCTAATGAATACACTGAGTATGGCTTTACCAAAACAATCATTGATCGCGAATAAAGTATCCATTATTCATGAAGCTTCAATAGGTGAATAGGTGATCTGTCTTTCTGCGTTAACCGCATGCGTTTTCATACGTCTCAAACTAAGGGGATGCGAGGTTAAAATAAATCGAGAAGCGCGCGTACATACCTAGTGCATCCCCTCTCGGGAATCGAACCTCGGACGTGGGCGCTACAGGCGAATGCTTTACTATCGCGCCACGGCGTGTGGTTTATCTATTTGAGCGTAGCAGTGTAATTCGGTTTTTGTTCAGCACTCTTTGGAACTGTTACTTTTTGTCTGCGCACTGCGTCAGTTCACGTGAGCCGCTGAATATGGTTTTATATGTCACTCGCTCGCTTCTAATTGTTCCGCTGCCTTCATAATTATATAATGCATGTTTTCTAAAGCGCGTTTTGTAGCTCTTCCTGGCTTTCTACGTAATGCGTGATTACGTGAGAGGCGTGATGATGTCATACGAAACTCCGCCCCTCCAGCTGAACTCCATTACAGTAAATGGAGAAAAATAGCTTCTAGTTATGACCATTATGCGTAGAATTTCGAAATGAAACCTGCCCAACTTTTGTAAGTAAGCTGTAAGGAATGAGCCTGCCAAATTTCAGCCTTCTACCCACACGGGAAGTTGGAGAATTAGTGATGAGTGAGTGAGTGAGTGAGTGAGTGAGTGAGTGAGTGAGTGAGTGAGGGCTTTGCCTTTTATTAGTATAGATGACTATTTTTGAATGACTGCACTTTATTTAATTTGAAATTGTTTTTTTGTTGATTGTTTTAATAAAAGCACTTGACACTTTTGCACCATCCCCTTGCTATGTTGTTGCCTCACTGCTAAGCTCATCTGTGACATTACTGACGGTGACGGGTTCAAGGGCTAACAGACAGAAGAAGGGAGCATGCAACGAACCCGCATCGTCACAGTCAGTAGTTAACCAGACAGATACTGTCAAACGGATGATTGATGACATTAAGCCCCGTCCCAAATGTGATTGATGACTTTAAGCCCCACCCCAAAATATGAAAATATGATTTATGAAAATATGCAAAATATGATTTCTAATAATTTAATTTATGAAAATATAGTTTATTAAAATATGCTTTATGAAAATTTGAAAATATGATTTATAAGCTATAAACTTATGACACGTGGTTTCATTTTATAAACACTAGATTCAAAACTAATATTAAGAAATGTATACTTATCTTGCATGCATAGCCATGCTTATGTGTAACTTTCTAAAAACGATATAAAATATTCACTCCCCTGCTCTAAGTTATAAACTCACGACACGCAGCTTCATTTTATAAACACTAGATTCAAAACTAATATTAAGTAAATAAATATACAATTATCTTGCCTGTAATACATAGCCATGTATATGTGTAACTTTCTAAAAACAATATAAATATTAATTTCTCAAGCCTGTGTGTATCTTTTTAAATTTCATAAGACATGTTATTCTCACCCAATTCAAAACACTTAAGACAATTCTTAACGCTAAAAATGCATACCTATTGTTTTAAGCCTTAGCGATAAGGTTCACAGACAGTACAGCAATTTTAATTACATCCCCACAGGTAGACGCCAGGCCGAATGCAACTCATTGTTTATAACCTAGATTCAAATCTGATCATTACCCTTTGCTTTAAATACCTCCCCATAAGAAGTCATGTGCCTTTCTGGTTTTATGATGAGCCCCCTGGCATAACACTAAAAATGTTAAAAATGCACACCTGTTGTTTTAAGCCTTATCAATAAGATTCACAGACATTGCAGTCGCCAAGCCGACTGTGTCCCATTGTTTATACCCTAGATTCAAAAATGTTTTAACAATACGATCACTCAGACCATGGCTCATTACAACTTAATGTCTTAATTACCTTGCCGTAAGAATGCGACGCCAAGAAGTCGGAGCCTTTCTGTTTTTAATGATAATGAGAACCCTGTATACTTAATCTATTTTTATATCACAAGATTTTAACGTAAAATACTTATTCTCACCCCCGAATCAAAGCAAATATACACTATTGTTACTCAAACTACCACTCAATCCTTAGCCATCGCTGTGACGGCCATTACAACGTCTGTTTCTCCCCCGATTGCAGGCCGATCCCTGAAGAGCTTATCAAGTGTGGTGATTGCAACCGTTACTGCCGGTCTCAATTTGTTTTATTCAGCATACGATTTCTAAATTTAATGACAAGACCAACGATATGAAAGCGGCCTGTGACACTGCAAAAATTTGTCCCCTGTGTTACAAAACTTACACAGTGAATGCCACCTCAAAACCCCTTAAATGTCAGCCCAAGGAATGCCGTGTTTGTAAAGCAAAAATTGAAAATGATGCAGAAAACCATCAGTGCTTTATAGAAACTTTGAAGTCTGGGGATCGGTGTGAGAAATACGTATTTTATGATTTTGAAAGTTGGCAAGAAATGGGTGTGTGCATTCCAAATTATGTATACTGTAAGTCCTTGCGGGGTAAATCCCGATTCTGGGCGGGTGAAGATTGTGTACACCAGTTCTTTGCCAGATACCGTCATCCCAAGTATCAAGGCTATACCTTCATAGCTCACAATTCAAAAGGTCACAAAGGGTACTTTTTAATGAAGTATTTGCTTGAAAATGGTGTGAACCCTCATGTTACCACTCAAGGAAATAAGTTTATGTGTTTCACATATGATGGTTATCAATTACGTTTTATAGATTCTTTGAATTTTTTAACAATGAAATTGAGTGTCATGCCTAAAGCCATGGGGTTTGAAGCCACAAAAGGTTATTTCCCCCATTTCTTCAATACGGCTGAAAATCTAAATTATATCGGCCCCTACCCTGAGCCTGAATGCTACGGCATCCAGAGCATGATGACCAAAGAAAAAGAAGAATTTTTTACCTGGTATGATAGTGTCAAACAGGGCGTTTTTAATTTTAAAGAGGAGATGGCTTTTTATTGTAAAAATGATGTTGAAATTCTTAGAACCACATGCATCAAATTTAGAGACGAGGTCATCAAAATTGGCAATATTGGTCCATTTCAATGCATTGCCCCAGCCTCTCTATGTATGGCCACATACAGTGGAACCTCGGTTCACGAACGTCTCGGTACACGTACAACTCAGTTCACGTCCAAAAAGTTCACCAAACTTTTTGCCTTGGTTCACAACCACACACTCAGTATACGAACAAGCCAGTTTCCCTTTCGGTTTGTGCGCGCTCATGATTTCCGCACGTGTTGCATTGTTCTCAGTCATACGTGCCTGCCTGCCTGCCTGCGAGTGCGTGCCTGCCTGCCTGCCTGCCTGCACGTGAGAGAGAGAGAGAGAGAGAGAGAGAGAGCGAGCGCACGCGTGCATGCTGCTGAGAGAGAACGAGCGAGTGTGTGCTGCTGAGAGAGAGAGAGCGAGCGAGCGCGTGCTGCTGAGAGAGAGGGGGAGGGTGCGTGCTGCTGAGAGAGAGAGAGAGCGAGCCTGCTCCTGCAGCTGAGCAGGGAGCCTGGGTGTTTTGTGTCAGTGTTATTCAATGTTTTTACATTAGTTTACTATTACACTGTGCATTCTATGGTGTAATTAACTGTATTTGTGCTTAATCTTTAAAAAAAATATATTTACATACAGTTTGTATGGTCTGGAACGGATTAATTGTATTTACATACAATCCTATGGGGGAAATTGCTTCAGTTCACAACCAACTTGGTTTACAACCAGAGTTTTGGAACGAATTATGGTCGTGAACCGAGGTTCCACTATACAGGCAAAACTGTATGCCTCCAAAGTCTATCGGTATAATTCCTTCTGACCATTACAATAGTAGTCAGAAAAACTATTCAAACGCATCTATTCAATGGTTATTGTATCTCTGTGAAACAGAAAAGTTGAACATTCGACACGCTCTAAACCTTGGGGAAGTAAAGAAGGGTTCCTTTTATCTTGATGGCTATGCCAGAGTTAAAGGTATTCTGACCGCCTTTGAATTTGCTGGCTGTTTTTATCACGGGTGTCCAGAATGTTATGATTTAAACAGTACCCATCCTTTAACCGGCATGACTTGTGCGGTTATGTACCAAAAGTTTATGCGAAAATTGGAAATACTTAGGACAAAATTTAATCTAGATGTGCGCGTGCTCTGGGAGCATGACTGGGAGACGATGAAAAAACAAGACCTCAGGCTACAAACTTTCTTAAAACACTGTGATTTCCCTCAACGTATAAAACTGAGGGACTCGTGGTTCGGCAGTCGTACCAACACCATAACACTGTACCACAAGGCCGTGGGCACCGAGCAGATTCACTATTATGATTTCACTAGTTTTTACCCGTTTGTGAATAAAATAAAAATGTACCCGATCGGTCACCCCACTATCATTTTTCAGCAGTTTGGCGATCTCGGACAGTATTTTGGATTAATTAAAGCCACCGTCCAGCCTCCACGTGGTCTCAGTTTTCCAGTCCTGCCTCTCAGGTTTTGCGGGATTTTAACGTTCACCCTCTGTCGCACCTGCGCGGAGACAGAATCTCAGACTGTGGACTGTCGTCACACAGAGGATGAGAGAGCTTTAACCGGTATTTGGTGCAGTGTGGAAATAGCAAAGGCCATTGAAAAAAGGTTATAAAGTTTCAAAAGTATACGAGATTTGTTATTACCCCGAACGTACTTCTGAGTTATTCTAGGCCTATATCAAGCTTCATCTAAAAGGCAAGCAGGAGGCATCAGGTTATCTGGCCTGGTGTACGGATGAGACTTCCCGAGACAGGTATATTTTAGATTATTATCAGAAGGAAGGTGTACAAATGGACTGTGATAACATCGCCGTAAATCCTGCTAAGAGACAGATTTCAAAGTTGTTTTTAAATTCTCTTTGGGGTAAATTTGGGCAAAAGCCTCTCCATCTCACTACTAGCTTAATCAAGGACGATGAGGAATTCTTGCAATATATTTTCTCCAAACAGTATAATGTTTCTTATTTTGAATTTTGAATGCGATGAGATTGCTCAAATACAATGGAAGTACGCTGATGAAAAGTATACCCTACCTGGTAGCGTTAATGTTGTCATTGCTGCTTTCACCACTGCCTATGCCCGGTTAGAGTTGTACGATTTACTGGACAGTCTGGGAGAAAGGGTGTTGTACCACGACACCGACTCAGTCATTTTTACTTCTCAACCTGGTCAGTACAATCCTCCTCTGGGTGACTATTTAGGAGAGCTCACCAATGAGTTAAATCCTGGTGATTATATTACAGAATTTGCATCAGGCGGTCCAAAGACGTACAGGTATAAAACAGCACAAGGCAAAACATGTATGAAGGTAAAAGGCATCACCATTAACCATGAAACCGGTAAAATTGTAAACCTCGAATCACTAACCAATCTAGTTCAGAATTTTGTGACGTCTCATGATGCGCCTCCTCAAGAGTTACTGGTTCACTGTAATCAGATCCGTCGAAATAAAAAATGCTTCACTTTAGAAAACAGACCACTCAGGAAGAAATTCAGAGTGGTGTATAACAAGAGGGTTCTCCTAAAAGATTACAAAACAAGACCTTATGGCTACTAAAAGAGATTTTGATACACGCCTTCAACACCCCTTCGCTAAAATTATCTTGGGTCCCTCTTGTTCCGGTAAATCCTATTATGTAAAAAAATTACTGGAACCTTCGAATCACTTTGTGTATCAACCTTTTCAAAGTATAATTTGGTTTTATAGTTGCTGGCAGAAAATGTACGATGAGTTATTGGCTAAATTACTGCAATTAAACTTTATTGAGGGGCTCCCAAAGTCTTTATAGGATGACGAACTCCTCCTGAGAAAATAAAGTTGGTGATTATAGATGATCTGATGGAATCGGCTAGCGAAAGCCAGGAAATAGAAAAAGCTTTCACAAAATATACTCATCATCGGAATCTGTCTATCATTTACTTGGTTCAAAATTTATTCTTTCAAGGAAAGAAAAGCCGAACGATTAATCTTAACACCAATTATATTACTCTTTTTAAAAACCCCAGGGATAAATTGCAGATTACTACCTTGGCCCGCCAAATGTATCCGGGGCGTGTTAAGTTCTTTTTGGAAGTTTTCGAAGATGCTACAAAATTACCATACGGCTATCTCTTAGTGGATTTGAAGGCACAGACCCCCTGACGAACTGCGATTAAGAACAGGTCTGTTTCCGCCCGATTGGCCGGTCGTGTACACTGCGAAAAGATAAAAGAAGCTGTTCTGATTCAAAGTTACATATTCTGTCAGCATGTCGGCCAGAATAAGCAGAAACCTACAGCCTCTCAAGGCCTTACTCCGTTGTTCTTGTCGCCGCTGTAAAATTCTTATAAACGCCTCTTGGTACGTAATCTGACAGCATCTCATACAATACCTGAGCATAGGAGACTGCGTGGTTGGAAGGAATTTGTAAACGCCATGGCTGGTTTGAACATTCCATTTTCTGTCGTACCTAATGACAAAATGAGAGAACTCCTCGAAAGTTTTAAGCCGCCCGCCGCCCCCTTCCCTGTTCAGCAAACTGAAGTTAGCTCCTACCAACGGAAATCGAGAAAAAAAAGACTTGAATGGATTGCTTATTAATTTGTAAAATTGTTTGTTTATTAACACTAGAATTACCAGAGCCTACGAAAAAACTCGTAGGTCCGTCCCACCTTAAATCGCTTCTTAAAACCGTTCTCACCTCTCTGCCAGCGTCTTTTGTTAATCTAAATATGCTGATAAAAGAAAAGCTGCAAGTAGCCAGCTATTCCATCCCCCCAACGACTTAGAACGTGCACAAACTTCTCCCAGCTCATGCCTTGATTATCTGGGAGTGAAGTGGAGTTTTAGAGTGGAAATAATAGATCATTATTTGGAATACACGCATTTCATGTGTGTTCTGTTTCTACAGTAATCCGTGTAAACACATTTTTAAAACAGAAACGTTTTTTATATTGTAGTAGTAAATGAGAAAATGTAAGCATAAACTATATAATGTATGAAGCCTGAAGTCCAAATATCAAACACATTAACAAAAGGTACAAATATAACAGAACAAATATGCTTTTATTCAAAAATATAACTGCAGAAAAAAGCCACTTTAGCTTGCCACATTGACACATATTTACTACAACTGCCATGGTAGCATAATGGTGTCAGCTGCTGACTAGTATCCAAAAGGTCATGAGTTCGGTCCCATGCGATTCAGTTTTGAGACGTAAACTGCTGTTATTCTTACTATTTTATAATAAAAACATACACTTGATTTCAGTGTGTAACAGGCGGTGTAATTTATCATACTTGTAAAGGTATTTTTTTTATTCACTTTTCATTCTCTCAGTCGTGTTCAGGATCCTTCCCTACACCCCCCCCCCCCCCAATTGAGAATGCTGTTTTCACATACAGATGCGCTATAGCTCTGCAGCGTATTTGTGACTGCATTCTCGTACCAATGCTTCCGAACTGAAGAGCCTGCGTGCACTTTTCGTGGCATTACACGTCTATTTTTTTGAGCATGCCCGTGTCGCTCAAACACAGGAACATATGTTGGTGTACAAGAATAACAAAACAAGTGCACTTTTATTCTAGACTATACGTGAAGAAAAAATAAAGCAAGTTACAGTAGGCGGTTGATACGACAGCTTGCGTGGGGCAATGCTAAGAACTGCTGATTTCCGATCCGTGCTATATAAAATCATCACATTCAAATATTAACAGTTCCCACACACCCTTCCTACATTCACGACATGTGTACTTGTTGCAGTGTACACATCTCTCTGTGCTATGGTTCCTATTACACTGAATGAGCACCTGACATTGTACTTTCTTCCCTATACAAATAACATTCGAGTATAGCGCGTCTCCAAATAAATCACATTTGAGTTATAGCGCGTCTTTATGTCAAAAAAAACCACGTCAGATGGGGGGGGGGGTCGTGGACGCGACTGAGACAATGGAACTGAATTAAAAAAAAGCTAACCTTTATAATTATCATGCATTTACACTGGCTCTCACAGACTGACTGAAATCAAATGTATGTTTTTATTCTAAAATAGTTCAATACATGCAATATTATTTGAAAAAGAAGAGCGTCAGATCGGGTTTGAATACACGCTGACGCTCTTACAGAAGGATTCTGCTTATTCAGTGCAGCAGTTTCAACGCACAGTACATGCAATATTATTTGAAAACGAACAGCGTCAGATCGGGCGCATATTCAAACCCGATCTGACGCTGTTTGTTATCAAATAATATTGCATTAGTGCGATGATGTTTTTACATATATTGTCTCTTTCATTCATCTTGCGGTTTGTAATCAGTGACCGCGTGTTTTTTCCCCGATCTTGCCAGTTCGCACATGTTGCTGTATGGTGGTGTTTCTTTTGTACTCCAGGACATGCAGAAGACAGAATAGTACAGAGCAGTAAGTTCAGCGTTATATGCAATCAGACAGACAGACAGGCAGAGAAGGCACTAGATATATAAATAAACAGGGAAGGCATTGTATAATAGATATATAAAAAACAGCTAAGGGGATAGATATATAGATAGGTAGGAAGGAAAGGCAGACAGGGAAGCTCCTATATAATAATAAAATTACTGTTATTACTATATAGATAGACAGGGAGTTCAGGCAGGCAGAACGGTGAAGGTTAAAAATAAATACATTTTCTCCCTTGCGAAGATTCGAACTCGGATCTCTTGAGGTACAGCAAGTCTGCTGTGCTCTATGTGATGAAATCTTACCAGTACACCACAGAAGCTGTTGTAAAAGTCCTGCACCTTTTATGAAAGTGTATTTGCTCTTTGGTTGTCAGGCGTCACACATTTTATAGTTTATGTCTACATTTTGTGACATTTATTACTAAAATATGAAAAAGTTTCTGTTTAAACATTGTGTTTACACAGATTACTGTAGAAACGGAACAGACATGAAATGCGTGTGTTCCAAATAACAATCTATTATTTCCACTCTAAAACTCCACTTCACTCCCAGATAATCGAGGCATGAGCTTGGAGAAGTTCGTGCACGTTCTGAGTCGGTGGGGGAATGGAATAGCCGGCTGCTTGCAGTTTGTTTTTATCGGCACATTTACAGGACAAAGGAGGCTGGCGGAGAGGTGAGAGCGGTTTTAAGAAGCGATTTAAGGTGGGACGGATCTACGAGTTTTTTCGTAGGCTCTGGTAATTCTAGTGTTAAATGCAATTTTATCTCATTACAGAGTGTCGTCATCCTTTAATGTCTATTGAAATATTTATAGGTCTCTGATCTTTGCACGCAAGGGTACTGATAAAAACAGCATCCTGGTGAAGGAAGCCAGGAACAAACAAATTTAAAGACATAGTATCATTATTGTTCACGTCCTCAGAATACTTTTTTATTACAGAGGAGTATGGGAGTCCTTTTCCTCTCTGATGCAGATAGAAGAGGCAGTGTTGACCGCATTTGTCCGAGAACCAACTTTGAAGCTGCCGGTTGTTGTAAATGATTCGTTTACAGTTTTTGCTTAAGAAATGGTAAATGTCATTCAGGAAGTAGATAAAGTCCAGAGGATTTCCATAGGAATCAAAAAACTCCTCATTTCCGTCTTCTGTAAGGTAAATCCCCAGCCAGTGTTCTCCAGGTTGGGTTTGACAGTGAGTATTCACTACAAACATGGCCGGCACTCCAATATTTTTTTCCTGTAGTTGATCAAACGCCAGCACACAGCGTAAATATCTTTCGGTGTAGGGATCTTGGGACAGTAGTTCTGTTAATTGTTTTGTATTCATTGTGTTTATTAGTAGTCATACAGAACATTATGTCTCTGATTGATTTCAATGATGTTGTCAAAGACTGCATATACTATTAGATTGACGGTCCAAGGGAGAGGGACGCGGAAGCGTAATTCAAATCTCATGTTTCCAGTTTTAACTAATGAAAAATGATCACCGCATTCTTGATCAGGGGTTAGATCAAATGTTCAAAGAGTATATCCTTGCGAGAACTCTGAATGGGTGATAGACAGAGCTTGATCCTTCAAATGCTTACTGGTGGCTAATACCAGGTTATAGTATTCTCTGGCACTGTTGCCGCTTGCCAAGTCTGGTTGAAAAGGTTTGGCTGGAATCTGTGTACCGTCCATGTACAGAGCCAGGAACTCTACATCATTATGTATGAAATTGAACGGATTCCTTGTATAAGAACCTGAAAAGGCCTCATTATCCACCATGCCAATCACCACATACTTTGGTAGTTGACCCAGAAACAGGTTTTCTTGATTGCATACTTGGATTCCCGCGGGCATACTGAATATTTTCATATTCACCCTTTCCACAGGGTATTTAGCATTGGCTGATGTAAGGGCATGAGTGTGCCCTAATTTCATGGCTGGTGAAACTGTTACTTTTTTTACAAACAGGGAGGCTGATGTTATGATTACTTTGTAACGTTCGGCATCACCAGACATTAAGCAGAATTCATCTTTGTTCCAAACCATTTTAATCTTCACGTCTATGCTGTTCAATATTAGTTTTAACTGGAAAAAGAGATCTGTATGTATGTGCCCCAGAAGTTTAACAGTCCTGCTTCCGGCCGTATAGGTGCTTCTTTTATTAAAACTAATGTTTTCTCCATCGGGATCTGTCTCTTCCAATTTGTTAAGTGTATCTTTGTAAAAAAGTCCTGTAGCAAACTGAGAATGAAGAGTCTCCTGGATATAATTTAGCAGGCCTTCTAAGATAGCTCTGTAAGGATAACAATTTGAACTCTGCGATATTAGGTATTTTCCCAGGGTAACATCAACTTGCGAAAACAAACTGGCTATAAGGTAGTTGACAAATCCGACATTCCACCGGCAGCTATGTTAGTCCCATCAGCGTTCACTATTTTACCCCTTAGGTGTAGAAGAGTGTTATTCAAGTCAAGGTAATCTTCCCCATTTCTAGCTATGAGAAATTCTAGTGGAGCTACTTCAGAGAGGGCTGAGAGAGGTGGGACTTCAACATATATACTTTTATCTACACTTGTTTGAGTGAACGGCCCCATAAACAGGTCCAGTTCAGATCTGACACACTCTTCGGACATTCTGTGTACGAAAGCCATCTTCTCTTACAAAATGCCTCTCTTCTTTTTGCTTGCTTTAGTCTTGTTCTGCTTCTGACGAGTTTAGAAAATGCTGTAAAAATAGTGCGTCTCGCCTTTTTAGCTGGCGGGGCCTCATGCGACCCCGGTGGTCTCTTGCACTTTGTCTTTCTCATTACCATCAAGCCCGCTCCCTCCTGCTTTTCTTAGACTCCACCAGCCGCACTTGATATAGCCCCTTTGATCACATCTTTTACAATATTTTTAGCTGCGGATTTGATATGTGGTTTTGCAATGTCAAAGCCTTTTTTCAGGAGAGGTAAAGCTCTTCTAAACAACCTTCAAAATATACCTCCAATCCCCCCACCATACATTACAGGGGATCTAGAGAATCCCGGTAATCCGTTACCCACTTGGGTCTGGTAATATTGTATGTAAAGAGTCGGGTTCGGGTAAGACCTTATTGTTTCAGTCATGCATACAATGCCTGATGGGTCTGAAATGCAACTTCACTATCGCCTTACCAAACTGAAATGGCACGTTTTTGTTCTGGTCTGTCTTTATTTCAATAGTCACATAAGCTTCAGCTTCCTATCAGCAGTCAGGAGGAGGAGTTCAGGGTTTCTTGTGTAAGAGAGGCCCTAGTCTACCAAGGCTCTGGAGACTCTAGAGTAACAGAAGCAGGTATTGAAGTGCGAACAGGAAGGAAGTGGAGAGCACAAGAGGGACTGGAGTTGGCAGAGTCTCGGCTGAGATACAAGGCACTTGTGGGTACAGTGGCAACGGGGCGAGCAGGATTGGAAGCAATCCCAAAGCCACAGTACAACAAGGCTCAGGGCAAGGCGAGACAAGAATTGGTCCTAGAGGAAGTCCGAGCAGGTGTTGAGGAGGTGAGGGCCAGCAGGGCGGTGAGCATGCGGCAGCAAGGGGCATGGACGAGGTGGGAAGGAGCGCTGGAGAGGAAGATCACCTGGAACGACATCTGGAAGGCAGAGCCACAGCGGATTAAGTTCCTGGTCCAAGCTGTGTACGACGTGCTCCCCAGCCCAACGAACTTGCATGTTTGGGGCAAGAGTGAAGTTCCAACGTGTCCACTCTGTCCTGGACGAGGGTCCCTGGAGCATATTCTGAGTAGCTGCCCATCTGCCCTTGGAGAGGGCCGATACCGTTGGCGACACGATCAGGTCCTAAAGTGTATAGCAGAGACCATTTCACAGGCAGTGGCCAACAACAAATATGTTGGCAGCCAGAGAAGAATTGCCTTCATAAGGGCTGGTGAGCAGGCGCAAGCAAAGCAAAAATCAACCAGCCTCCTTTCATCTTCAGTAGACTGGGAGCTGCGGGTTGACCTGGGCAGGCAGCTCAAGTTCCCGGAATTTGTAACATCAACCTCATTGAGACCCGATATAGTTTTAACATCTGCATCGTCCAAGCAAATCCTTTTGTTGGAACTGCCAGTCCCATGGGAGGACCGCATGGAAGAGGCAAATGAGCGTAAGCGGCTCAAGTACCAGGAGCTCATTGAGGACTGCCGAAGGAAGGGCTGGAAGGCTTGCTGTGAGCCTATAGAAGTAGGGTGCAGAGGCTTTGCCGCTCGATCCCTGTGTAAGATCTTTGCCAGGCTTGGAATCACAGGAGCTGCAAAGAGGAGAGCCATTAAGTCTATCACAGAAGCCGCAGAAAGAGCCTCGAGGTGGATTTGGATCAAGAGGTCCGCAAAGTGGGCCAGTGCTGTGGGACACAAGTTGGGGCGTGATCAACCCCAGCTGGGTCACCTGAGAGAGGGTGTCTGATGTTGTGAGACCCGAAACACCCGATGATCTTAGGAAACATCACTGATGATGTGTCCCAGCACATCCAGAGATGTATCTAAGTACTACTGTCAAAATGATTCTTGCTGACTGGGGCATAATGAGGTTTGTCATATGTGATGGTTGTAATTTTATTCACTTGATCCTCTATATGAATGCACCTTAAAAGGGGTACGTAGCTGTCTCCGACTCTTTGATGAGATACCTTGTCCCCATACACGTACAACGTGTAAAAGCCAGCCCTGATGTCGATAGAGAAAGGAGTCTTGTAAGTTAACCCCCGAGTCTGATCAGGATGCGCTCCTAATATTCGACCCATCTGTCCTTTTAAGTGTATAGTTTCATCCTTTTCGCCCGGTAGACTCTGCTTTCCACCGCATTATAACTGAATTTCGCAGGGTTCTCAGAAGGGACAGTTCCAGCTGCAACATCTGTCAAAGTGGGTAGGCTTAAGGTTGTCGAATTCATAAAAGACAGTAGGTCGTGAATACCTTCGTAATACCCGCATGGAATGTAGTAATATTTTTTTATCCCCGGAGCTGAAACGTAGAATTCGTTATCCGGTTTGTCTATGGTATTCCACATATGTGGGTACTGTATTTCTGCTAGACCGACTTCCCAAGAACCTTCTAATTCTATGGGTTTAGCAAGCTTCGTTGTGAAATTGAAAATTGTGTTGTTAGGGAAAATGTCTGAGGAAGCGTTGCTCGGAAGAGTCACAAAAAAACTTTTGCGCTCCATCGTATACCACTAGAGAATGATGAGTCGATTAGGAGCATTCTGGATTTTATTGAACATCTTGGGCTTGGCTCTCCAGTATCCAACTGTTAAATTTTTCTGGCCAGCTGAGCCATTTGACTAAAATGAGTCATTTTTTATTCTTAACTTTCCTAGCCAGTATTTTTTCGATCCTGTAAATGTCTGTGGTTTTTCGACTTTAATTTTCTGCAATTCAGGGTTGTAAAAGGATCCTATGATCTCTTCACCATTGTAGTCTTTCAGTTTGTACACTACCGGTGCCCTAGGTACAAGCTCAGTTGCGGTAAAGATTTCATCTGAAAATGTTTGTTCATAACCTTTGGCAAAAGGATGTCTGGTTTTAGACACCCTAACTGTATCTCCTACTTTGAACTTAAACAACGGCGGACCCAGGGGGTTGGCTACGTCATATAAGTTTTTGAAAACTTTCCAGGAATTTAACATGTTTACATCGGAAGGAGCCATTTTTATGCTTCGATGATAACTTTTGTTATAAGAGTATACTAGATCCGGTAATTTATCGATGTAGGTTCTCGTATTATACGCGCTGAAATATTTCCACATTTTAGATTTTAGTGTGCGGTTAAATCTCTCCACCACAGAGGCCTTTAATTCGTTTCCTGTGGTGAAATGTTTTATTCCGATCTTCTTTAACAGCTTTTGAAAATCTCGGTTGAAAAACTCTTTCCCCTTATCGGTCTGGAGCTTCTTTGGAGTTCGACCGGCGATCAGAATGTCTTGGAAGGCACTTGTCACTTCCTTACCCGTTTTATCCTTCAGGGGCCGTACCCACGCGTATTTAGAAAGTACATCGATACTGGTTAACAAATATTTATAACCCCGGTTATGCTCGGACACATTTGTCATGTCCACTAAATCCATCTGCCATTGCAAATCTATATCAGATACATAAAACTTATTTCTCCTAAAATGCCTTCTAGCTGGTTTGTGAATTGTATAAACATATTAACTGGATAACCAATCCGACACCTGTTGGACATTACTTTTCTGGCCTGAAACCTCAAGAGCTCTTTTCAAAGAGTCTTTTCCCCCAAAGCTGCCAGGATTTGCCGGATTATAATAAACTTTTTTTCATGTAACCTTCCATCATCGATGGTGAAAGAAAAATGTCAATGGTTTAAAAATCAAATGGTACTTTATTGGTAATTTTCAAAATTCAAAACAGCATGATTAAAAACAGACAAAAACATATTATAGCACAGGCACATTCAGTTCAGACACTTCATCTGATTTTTCTATGTCATATTCCCCGTAAAACCCCAAAAGTGCATCGGTCATGTCAGGTATAGAAAAATGGTGTTTAGAGAAAGGATCAGCTATTTCATGTATTTTTGAGTAAAGGGAATCGTCCATGTTGTGGAAGGCTTGTACAATAGCCTCGTTAATAGAATGTTCATTTTCCAGGTCGTCGGCAGCATTTTGTACAAATGAATGAATCTTGTGAAAAGGTGGAAAGATGTTTGAGGCAACCCAGAGTCTTTATGACTCTGAGCCACGGTTTGCGGAAAACAGTTAGAACCTCTTGAAAGTGGCCAACCCGATAAACAGAGTCAGGCTCAAACAGACACGTATGCTGCATCTGGCTGGGGTGATCTATTAAACAACCCTGACAGGTACTTTTTAGGTCCTGATTGACTATTATGTCCAGCAGAGCCGCAATCAAACTCTTGATCAGTTTCAGAATCTTTCGAAGTGTTTCACCCAGGGGCCCGTCAGTTTGTTCAAGGTCCATGCCCTCATAATCAGTATCCTTGGGCTATATCTTCCAAGCGGCCAGAGCCTCTACCAGTTCGTCCACGGCCTCTTCTTGCTGCATGGCCTGAATGGCTATCTCCTCAGCACCCGTTAGGCTCCCCAGAACATCATCAGCAGGGACAAAAGTGTCAGGTACTGTACGGTTCTCCAGGAGTCTGTCCGACCAATACTTATCATCATTGGCGGGTAACTGAGGCCCAGGCCAATAGATCTGGTCAGTTGAAGGCATCAGAAGGTCCAGCCAAGACGGCTGGTCTGAAGGAGAGTTGTTTGGAGCAGAGTACCCGGAGTTGGGAACGATGTCATCGGGCCAAAACAGGCAATCAGTGGGAGCCGTCCGTTCCATGGACCAACATGCCTGATCAGGAGCATAGCCGGCGAGGTGCTGGTTGTTACCCAACCAAAACACGTCGTTGGTTGTCAGCATCTGGTCTGCAGCAAAGTAGCAGGGTTGTAGGTTAGTGTCGGTCATCATCATCATTTGGTCTGCAGTAGAGTAGGTGGCGTTGGTTTGAGGGTTAGCCGGCCAAAACAGGTAGTCAGTGGCGGATGTCTGTTCCATACCACTGCAGCTCGGTTCTTCGGGGCACATCAAACTGTTGAGGACTTCTGCCACCTCAGAGGCCGAGACAACATGGAGACGACCAGCCCAGCTATCAGCAGCTTTGGTAGGATAGTTGGTTGAAGACATCTTGAGAGCATTTTAGGTTAATGTAGTCTATGAAAAAAGACCTCTGTATTTATCTCCACTTACTTAGGGGTGGGTGTCTCCCAATTTTCTTCCTCCTCCTCCGAGCATGAATTATTCAATAGGCAAAACTCCTCCTCCGAAAACAATGGCTCCAATTTTCTTTTAATTCTTTTCATTTGGTCAGTTTTCCTTGATAAATAGCCTCATCAATATTTGTAATAAGAGATTTAAAAAAGTCCAGTCTTTTATAGAAAAATGAATTTCACTCACTCATTCCTTTTATCTCATTTTCTTGATACTCCTCCCTCTCTTCGTGACCGTCCTCTTTATATTCAGGAAGAATAGGCTCCTTCTTGGAAACCACTACCATGAGATGCCCCGAGCATTTCTTTTTACTTCTACCTGGCGCAAAGCACAATTAGAATCGTACCAGGCAGAGCTGAATCGAGGGTCCCATAACTCAGTCATTCTGGAAACCCTGTTTTATACAAGAACTCTTTCGTCTTCTGCCACAGTCGGAGGTGAGTAGGGGTGGAGCGACACGCCTCTCCCCTAACCCTATAGGCGGTTAGAGACACAAAGGCGTACCTTGTGGGTGTGGGAATTGTTAATGGGGTGTGATAAAGGCTCAGATTATGAAAGAACCTCCCTAAAGGGCGGGGTTTAGAGATGATCAATTATAACAGTGGTCCAACCCTCATTACCCTTCCCCACCCATGGGGGGGGGATATTTCATATTTTCATAAATTATATTTTCATATTTTTATATTTTCATATTTTCATAAATCATAGTTTCATACTTGGGGCAGGGCTTAAGGTAATCAATCATCCCTTTGACAGTTCCCTTTGGGAGTGGGGCTTAAAGTCATCAATAATCCGCTTGACAGTTTCCTTTGGGGGCAGGGCTTAAGGTCATCAATCATCCGTTTGACAGTATCTGTCTGATGAACTACTTATGTCTTTGTTTTTTTGTCGGTGCAGCTTTGACATCATAGACCATAAGGTGCATACTAATTCAACGTGAGCAGGAACACTCAATAAAACTGAAAAAAATAAAATTCAAGTGACAGTGAGATACAAAAAAGGCAGATTCACCAGCGTTTCTGTGTCAGCTTTTATCCCTCCAGATCAGAGAATTTCCAGTTCCATTGTCTAAAAACACCACTCACATCTACAGTTATTCCCAGTTTCAGATAAAAAGTAACTGCGTAAGATCTGTTGGGGTGTTGTATCATGATTGTAACTTAGAGAATAAAAGTGAAGAAAATGCTAACTTTTACAAGTACTATAAATTTACACCAGCAGTTACAAATGCCAATCAAATGTATGTTTTTATTGTATAATATTAACAATAAGAGCAGCTCACTACTCAAAACGGTAAATTTGCCGGGGAGCTGGTTCCAAACTAATGACCTCTAGATTATAAGTCAGTAGTTCTAACCACAGCACCACAGAAGCTGTCATATTCTACTTGCACCTTTTGTGAAAGTGTTTATTTAATATTTGGCCATCAGCCTTCACACATTATACAGTTCATGTCTACATTTTGTTATTTATTACTAAAACATGAAAAACGTTTCTGTTTTAACGATGTGTTTACATAGATTGTTGTAGATGCAAAACACACATCAAATTATTTCCCCTTACAATTCTGGGTAGCTCACTCCCATATAATCAATCAAGGCAGGTACTGGGAGAACTTCTTGCCAGTTCTGATGCGGTGGGGGGGAGGTGGGATGGTATAGCAGGCTGCTTGCTGCTTGGGCTTATTGACACATTTAGAAGACAAAAGATGCTGATGAAGAGGTGCAAAGGGATTTAAGGTGGGCTGGAATTAAGAGTTTTTTCATTGGCTCAGGTAATTCTAGTGTTAAATCACTAAGCCCCAAATATTCATCTTAAAGATGGTGCCTTAACCCACTGTTATTAGCAGATGAGGACTGTATGGAGTTTATATCCAAGCAAATTGATCTTTTTTAGAGACAAATACATCCTCACAGATCTCTGCAGGAATCCTCTGGGAAATTCTGAAGGATGTCTTAAGAGGACAAATTGTTTCATATCTGTCCCTAAAAAATTTG
Organism: Polypterus bichir lapradei; assembly: GCA_026402145.1. Classification (NCBI taxonomy): domain Eukaryota; kingdom Metazoa; phylum Chordata; class Cladistia; order Polypteriformes; family Polypteridae; genus Polypterus; species Polypterus bichir. The sequence continues at coordinate 3,278,053 of JANRMT010062829.1, read as the reverse complement.
GAAACCAAGAAAATATCAGAGCTAATCAGTGAAATTACAAGAATAGATCAAGAACATGCCAGTTGTCTGAATGATGCACTTCATAGGAAAAGACAGACTTTGCATTCAGAACTTAAACTATTGACAACAAAAGATACAGAACAACTCATTTTTAAATCACGGCATCATTGCTATGAACATGGAGAGAAAGCTAACAAGATCTTAACTCAACAAATCCACAAGCAGGAAGTTCGCAATGCAATCCCAGCAATTACCAACACAGACGGAGACAAAATCATTGACCATAAATATATAATGCACACATTTAGAAATTACTATAATGCCTTATATTCTACTCAGATTAAAGAAGACAAGACACAACTTCCAATCTTCATTGCCTGTTTAATGTAATATATTCACCCACAAAGTCTAACACCCCAGAGACTTTAAAAGATTGGATTACCTGGCTCTGTATAAATTATTAAAGAAGGTCTTTCGACAGGCACAAAGCAGATTTTCACTTATTCCAGCTTTAAAGCAATTGGGACCTATTTCACTAAACAATGTACATACTATAAATAAAATGATTGCACAATTACCAAATTCTTTTCCTTATCCAGACATTACTTTAAATTGGAAAGAAGTATTTAATTCCAATTTGAAGTCTGAATCAGCTGTGAGACTACTGGATTGGTGGTTGGCTAATTTTTGAATAAATTTTTTAATACGTCCTTCCCTGCCCCAACACTTATCTTAAACCCTAGAGACCAGGGGCCTCAAGTATAACGCCGTGCGTAGAATTCGCACTATAACATGACGTAAGCACAAAAGCCGAAATGTGCTTACGCACAGAAAGATCCAGATGCAGGAATCTGTGCGTACTCCAACTTCCACGTTCTTCCGCTACATAAATCCCGGTCAGCGTGAAAAGTAACGCTTGTGCACGCGTTTTATGTAACGCCCCAACTCCTCCCAGAATTACGCTTCTTTGAATATGCAGATCAATATAAATCGCCCTTAAGCTCAGCCTTCTGTGAAAAGACAATGGGAAAAGCACAGTGGAAAATATTTCAGCAAATTTCAGCAAATACCAAGTGGAGGCAAAGGAAAAACATACTATTTGTTTAATGAAACCGTGGTATAATCAACAAAAGGAAGTTGATCGAGTGACATAGCGTGTTGGAGAAACTTAAAAGCTCACGTTCACAAAGTCGCACAGTGCGGGAAATAAAAAAGAAGTCACATATCAAAGTCGCCGTGAAAAGGCATATGAAAAGCTTATTAGGGTACAGAGAAAAAAAAGGCACACAGTGGGGAAAAAGCACGAAATGTCAACTTCAATCCCGAAATTTCCACTTTAATCATGTAGTTTATTTTGTCATTAAAGTAGAACATCATAAACTTCATCTTAAAATCGTTTAATTAACCAGTTTCTCAAATCACATCATAATTAAAGTAGCACGTTAAATGCTTTGTTTTGTATGTGATCTTCTCTGTGCTCTATGTGTGTGAATCACTACTTGCTTCTTAAACCGGCTCTCTTCCTCTGACTGGACACATAATCCATTACATTTGTGATATTACAGCTCTGAATAACTAAAATACCGAGATGTATACGTGATATCATTTTCATGATGATAGGAGTTAAAGCACGTTATTAAACATTGGTTTCACGGCGCAGTGATTGTGTGCGACCTTCGATGAAATAATTTATTGCAGCAGTACTCAGGAGCGGCTCTAGGCTTGTGGTGGCCCTGGGCAGAGGAAGAATCGGTGGCTCCTTCACCCTACAATGTCAATATGGTATCTTATGCATGGCGGATGGCCACGTCCGTTGCGGACACTGCATAGCCGCCTCGTGCTCATGACACAAGCATTTAGCTTTTGTCAAAATTTGCCGCTGCGTTTTTAGCTGTGTCGTTATTTTCTCTTTCTGTTTTATATTCAATATATATTGGCGTAGCCGCCCCTGCAGTCCTTGCTTTTCTTTCTCCAAGTAACCAATCGCCACACAATCAGCTCTGTAATAGACATTAAGCCATCTGCAAGCTTAGAGCGCCGATTCTTCAAAACGTTTAAGGAACATTGAAATATCTTCGTAGTACATGTTTAATTATTCTATCCTTCACGCCAGTCCCAGTGAAGAATATAAATTATTTAAATGAAGTTAAAGTTTTATCTGTATAATATAATAAACATATTTTGCTGCATTTCATCTTAAAAATGATATCGTCATCATATGTAAATACGCGCTTTATAAACTGACTCAGGTTGTGTAATATTATAACTGTAGTGCAAGTTTACAGTGGGGTGATTGTACTTATAAGTACAAACAGTTCTACAAGGAGCAATTGATTAAGTGCGTTTAAAGTTCTTGGGATGAAAGGAAAGGCTTTGAAACGTTTTGCCGTGGCTGAGGTAGCGTGTGCTTGAAGCTGTATACCAATAATTCTCTTTCCGATCAGCTGCTGCTGTGATTCACACTCAGATACAGTGATATAAATGCTCCGAGTGGTGCAGTGAGAGTAATATGGAAAAAGATGATCCGCTGTGGCAACTCCTAACAGGAGCAGCTGAAAGAAGAAGAAGAAGAAGAAGAAGAAGAAGAAGGTGCAGTGAGAGTAACAACGCTAAAGCAGTTATGGTATTTGGAATACTATGGCTATTCCCTGGACCATTATATTGTTACAAGTTAATTATAATCAGATGCATTATACTAATGAACAATATGCGGTTAGTTTCAGTGTATTTATAAAGCCACGTCAGGAAAATAAAAGAGTAACCACACAGGAACAGTAGCACTGCTTTGACGCTAGGTGTCGCCAGTCTGCAAAACTGAGCGGAGAACTTGCATACAAGGTATGAGGTACCGTGGAAAAGTGCGTGGCTTTACGCCAAGTGTAGGTTTTTGTACATCGCGATTTGAACATGGAAAAGTTCTTATGCAACATTTCTGTGCGTACGCACCGTTTATACATGAGGCCCCAGGGGCCTCATGTATAAACAGTGTGTACGCACAAAAATGTTGCGTATGCCCGATTCCACACTCACATCGCAGTGTTTAAAAACTAAACTTGGCGTAAAGCCATGCACATTTTCACAACAACTCAATCCTTGGTGTACACAAGTTCTCTCAAAACATCTCAACCTGTTTGGACACATATACAGTGGAACCTCAGTTCACGAACGTCTCGGTCTCGACACACACACACACACAGGCAGCGCGAGAGAGAGACAGACGCACACACACAGGCAGCGCGAGAGAGAGACACGCACACACACAGGCAGCACGAGAGAGACGCGCACACACACACAGGCAGCGCGAGAGAGAGACAGACACACACACACACACACACAGGCAGCGCGAGAGAGAGACGCAGACACACAGGCAGCCCGAGAGAGAGCTGGACGCATTAAGGAAGGAAGGCAGTTAAAGAATGCACTGAGCTTAATTTTGTTTTCACTTCTGTTTCCAGCGATCGGTTCATAGTGTGCATTGTTGCAATGTTATTTTTTTTGGTGGTTTATTAAATTACGGATTTTTTCAAATGTTAATTTTTTTCCCTGTGCTTAAAACTCATTAAAAAAAGTGCTTTTAGCCAGCAGTTGGTAGCACTATAGTGCAAACTACTGCAGTGTTAGTTTTCTCTGTTGTTCAAGGTTTTCTCAGTGTTATTCAATGTTTTTACATTTAGTTTAGTATTACACTGTGCATTCTATGGTTTGATTAACTATATTTGTGCTTAAAAACTATATATTTACATACAGTTCGTATGGTCTGGAACGGATTAATTGTATTTACATACAATCCTATGGAGGGAAATTGCTTCGGTTCACGACCAAATTGGTTTACGACCAGAGTTTTGGAACGAATTATGGTCGTGAACCGAGGTTCCACTGTATATGGACCAGTTTTATAATTATTTATTTATTTATTGAAATGCCTTTTAAATAACAATAATTCCCTTTATTTTATTCCTATTATAAGAACATTTTTGAGGTTTTTTAGAAAGTATATTTATAGGTGTATAGGTAGGTCTTTTACAAGGGGTGGGTTATTTTAAATATTTAATACAACCTTCTTTTAGACCTATATATTTACCTTTTAAGACGCTATTAGAAAACCCATTTATTGTTTTAGTAAAGGGCTAATTTTAAGGGGGAGTATATATTTATATTGGGGGTAATTTTAATAGTGGGTTATCATGTACAATAATTGAAAAATTGTTCAGGAGGAGTGTGCCAGTGCCTCGATCCTGCGGGACTGTAATCCTCCACTAACACCAGAGATATTATTATCACTGGCGGCAGAAAAAGCATTTGATATGGTTGAATTAAACTAATATTAACCTTTTCACCACATTGGAAAA
>JANRMT010062829.1:3218287-3265568 GCA_026402145.1 Polypterus bichir lapradei | reverse complement strand
AGACAACCATGAATGAGTTTTGCTTAAAAGTGCGTGGAAACAATTAGGTGGCTCACAGGGTGTTACATTTCAAAACCAATCTGATCCAATCTCAAGAAGGCAGCGCTTGAAGTTGGGGCAGTTATTTTGAACTGCAGGAGCAGTGGTGCTCTTGTTAACCTCGTCTGACGTGGAGCTTGTACCAACTGTTCAACTGTCTACAGTTGAAGTCTCTGAAAAAGACTCCTACTAAACTTAAAAATGCATGTCACATGAGGAGAGACAACATTGCACTTGTTAGAAATAAATATACCCTGTTGCAAGGGAAAAACCTTCTATTCCATCAATTCGTCCATTTCCTGAACCCACCTTATCATGAGAAGGATTGTGGATTAGCCAGAATCTATCCCAGCAATCATAGGGTACAAGGCAGGGGAAATCCCTGGATAGAGCGCCATTCCATCACATGGCAAACAAACAGATGCTCAGAAATATGCACTAGGCCCAATTTAGCATCACCAATCCACCTAATCTGCAAGTCCTTGGTGTTACAACCTACTTTAGATTTATTACTTGGTAAACTAAGCTTGGTTTCTTTAATGTGGAAGCAACAGAAAAAAGAAGAAGGTACAGATGATTTAATTGGGTCCTGCCCTAATCACCCACCTATTGAGCTGCCCACTGTTATTAAATCACCTGGGTTTGTGGGTGGGGTGTAAGTTATAAAAAGAAGCTTTTTTGGGGTTTTAGGAGTGTAAGTGATTTGGGTTTAACAGAGCAAGGTAGGGAGAGTCAGGGTTGGATGGTCTGGCTTTTATTTGTTTTCTTTTTTTTCCAGTTGCTTGTTAAAAGAAATGTAATTGTTGTAAGCTAGTCATCCAGGTGATAAATGTGGATGGGGTGAGTCTAGCTGTGTAAACTTTGTTTAGCTAGATAGTTAAGTTAGTGTTGTTGCCCTGCCTTGCTTCTGTTTTGTGTGTAACTGTCTCCATATTGGTGAGGTGTGTGTGTTTTATTTTTTATCTCCCTCTCTCACTTGTATGTGGGCTACTTATATACCTCTAGGCCTTTATTCAACCATAACATATTGGGGGGGCTTGTCTGGGGTACTTTTTTGAATATTTTTGTGCACTTTTTGAGGTGTAATTGGCTTTGTTTTGACTAGAATGATTTTTGGTGGTCTTGCGTCGACTTTGGAATTGAAGATTTTTTTCTCTTTTAACTGCATTAGTATATTAAATTTTTGTTGGCTTTTTAAGTGGTAGTATATTTGGTATATCAGTAATTGTGTGGTAATAAGAATTGCAGACTTAGTTTGGATATTTGGAAGTGTTTCCTTTAAATCACTTCCCTGCATGGAGTTTGCATGTTCTTCCAATGTCTGTGTGGGTTTCCAAAGACATGCAGGTTAGGTGAACTGGCGATCCTAAATTGTCCCTAGTGTGTGCTTGGTGTGCATGAGTGTGTGTGTGTGTGTATGTATGTGTGTGTGCACCCTGTGGTTGGCTGGCGCCCTGCCCGGGGTTTGTTTCCTGCGTTGCGCCCTGTGTTGGCTGGATTGGCTCCAGCAGACCCCCGTGACCCTATAGTTAGGATATAGGAGGTTGGATAATGGATGGATGGATATTTCTGTATATTGTGGCAGGTTGTTTTTCTGGTTTTAGTGTTTTAATATGGATTTTGATTTGCATAAGTTTCTAGTGCTCCCTCAGTTGATATTCTTGATAATTATAGAAAGGCAGATCTTTTACTTATTGGTGACTTCAGTTAAGTCTGAACTTAAGTGCAATTTAGTAACTTTGGGGGTATTGCTTGACAGGGAGGGCTTCAGTAAGTACTATTGAAGGTAATGTTTCATTGCTGATACCTGCGCTGAGGCTGCTGTTGTAACTCCTGTTGATGTTGCAGTACACATCCATGAGAGTTCTGATGTTCCTGTAGAAAATACAGCTGTTTGTTTGAGGGAACTTGATTTTGAGTTAACTTGTCAGGAATTTAAGTTATAGGAGCTTAGATTAGAAAAAATGAATGTCAGAGAACGTGAAAGAAAAGTGGCTATGGAAATTGAGATAAGGTAGGCATTTTTACGGTATTTGAGCATGTTGTTACTGTATCACATTGGCCACAAGATGTATGGACATTATTGTTGCAATGCAAATTAACTAAAAAAATTGAATGCAATTAGTGCAGCTATTTATCCCCATTCAGTGGTGAGATTAATTAGTATTGTTCTTTAATGTGAGCAGTTTCTTTCTTTGTTTGCAAAATTGGTATTATTTGCTCTGGCATTGCTCCTCCTGGTTATGTACTTCCTGTTAATCATGGCATTGTCTCGAAACATCAAAAGATTCCACTTTCAAAGCTAAATTCTATTGACACACTTATACTTATTTTTAGTCCTCTTGATTTTATTCCACCATGCCTCTTACTTGAATCTTTAATCTGGGTCTATTTTTGTTAGGTATTATCAATGTTTCTATTAGTGAGGGGGTTGTGCTCTCATTTTTTAAACTTGCGACTGTGTGTCCTCGTCTAAAGGCAAATTTACATCCTGCAGTCTTCTCTAATTTTTGCCTGATTTCCCAATTGCCATTTCTGGCTAAAATATTACAATTAATATTTTTAATCATTTATCGTTGATCATCTTCACTTCAATAATCTGAGTTCTACCAATGTGGCTTTTGGTGTATTCATGTTGCTGAGATGGCCCTACTGAAAGTAATTAGTGACGTTTCTCTCACTACTAACTCAGGTGGTGCTGCAGTCCTTGTCCTCCTTGAGCTTTCTGCAGTTTTTGACATTGACCATGAGAGCTTGCTGTTGTAGCTTGAACATCTGGTGGGGTATAAAGAGGCTGTTCTTAACTGGTTCAGGTCATATTTTACTGGTAGACACTTCAGTATCTTTCAATTCTTCTTTCTTCTCTACTGCTCCTGTTAAATAAATCCCTGAGGAACACCACATTTTGGGTCCTATTTTATTTTCTATTTATTTATTTATTTTATCCTATAGGATCGCTTTTTCAGGAGATTTAATATTTCTTTTCACTGTTATGCAGATGCACAGGTTTATATTCTTGTTTGTAACTCTGCAATAATCGTCTTTCTGAACTAAGATCCTGGATTGCTGACAGTTTTCTTGATTGGCAGGTGCCTCTGACTCCACATGCTTCTGAGAGTTCTGCTTTTGTTACACCTGACTGTTTTCGTCAATATACAGTGATAGCATTTGGTATGAGGAACGTTCCTGCCACATTCCCATGACAATTGTATTAGGACTGTGAGGCCTTACTTAGATGATCTGGTGGTTCATTCCAAAAGCTGTTGTGTAAGATTCGGACCCGGACACAAACAGGCAGACACAGAATGCCCCAAAACACACATTTATATACAACCCCCATCACAGTGCACATAAATACCACAATAAAGGTCCTTTAGACTCCTTTCTTTCTCTCTCTCTCTCTCTCTGTTGCCTCCACTCCTCTCTTCCAAGCTCTGTCCACTTCCACCCGACTCCAGCTCCCGAGTGGAGTGAGGTGGCCTCTTTTATACAGCACCCGGAAGTGCTCCAGGTGCTCTCTAATTAACATCTGGCAGCACTTCTGGGCATGGCGGAAGTGCTGCAAATGAGTTCAACTCCTCTTCTGGCAGCACTTTCGGGTGTGGCAGAGGTGCTGTGGACCACAGTTCTGGAGCTGTCCAGGCACCCCCTGATGGTGGCCACGTCCCTCCATAGGGTTGAGCTCCCAAGCTCTGTGGCCCCCATGTAATCCAGGGAGGTCGCCACCTTGTGGTCCAGTGAAGTTACTGCCCTTTTCCCGGTCCTTCCCTTCTTCCGGCATCCCAGTGGGGCAAGGCCTCTGGACATCTGTCACACTGTTCAGAACATCTTCAGACTATTGAAGCAGTTTTTAATAGTCTTGAAAAGGCTAACTACACTTTGAACTTGGCCAAGTGTGAATCTGGACGAATGACAGTTCACGATCTTGGAAAGCAAGTGGGCCATGGAAAGGTATAACCTCTTGATGCAAAGATTACTGCTATTAATGAGTTCCCAGTGCCTAAAACAAAGAACTGAGATGTTTTCTGGGTATGGTTGGATATCATCATCGTTTTTGTAAAAACGTTAATATTGTGGTGGCCCCACTGACTAATTTGAGTACAAAGGATCTTTTGAATGGAGTAATGATTGTCAAAATGCTTTTGAAAATGCAAAGTCTTTTAACAACTGCTCCTAACTTTGTTGCCAGTTAAGCTGGACATAAATGCATGTGCTTGTGGAGCTGGTGTAAGAGTTGAATTTGAACCCTGGTTCAATGTGCACCCAGAATGTGTCTGAGTATCATATCTTTCTGAGCTTATGCTTAAAAGTGGATGCTGTTATTTTATTATTCAATACGATAAATGTATTTTGTGTTATTTTATAGAACCTCTTAAAAGAAAATGTTATATTTATGGCATAACCATTTTTGTATAGTACTACATTTGCTGTTTTTGAACCCAGCTGGATCATAAAAAATTAGGCCATTGTTCTTTACTTTTTAGGAAACAAGATGTATGTGGAGTGTGGCAGTAGGGGGCGCTAGTGCTCCCTTGAACCCTCAGGGATGACTCCAGACACCAGGTAAAAGTCCAAGACTTTTTATTTTTAAGCACAGTGCACCAAGCACCTTCCACACTACTCATATACAATAAACACAATACTCTCCTCCTCGCCCAGACACTTTGCTCTTCCACCTCCCAGCACAGCTCAGTGTCTGGACTGAGCCACAGTCTTTTTATAGCCCCTGACCTGGAGGTATTTCTGTCCCATCAGACCATAGTTCCAAATTCCTTCCGGGTCAGGGCAATCAGTCCTTTTCTTCAACCCGGGAGCACGACATTTCTTCCCGTCACGTGACCGTGACGTACTCCCGGGTCATACGGCATCACAGAGCCCATAAGCCCCCCCACAGCGACTCCTGGTGGTCCCCAAGGTATCCAGCAGGGCTGTGTATAAACACTACAAAGTCCATAAGGCCCTGCTGGACCTCGGGGCACGATCCTGCTGTCGGGAGAGCTCCTCCTGGCGGCCTGGGGGTGAGGACCGGCATGGGAAGCCGGCAGTCCTCCACAGGAGAAACTCACACATCTCCTAAAATAAAAATAAGAATGAAAATAATACATTCAAAAAGTCATGTACATCCTAAACAAACAAGACTATCAATCAAATTGTGGTCATTTAAGGTATCAACATCTACCATGTCCCGTTAGCAACTATGTGTAACCAATCATGTTAAAAATTTTCTGATCATGTAATGAATTCATTTTAAAGCTTAGTGACCTAATCAATGAATTGTATAAATATAGCACAAAGGACACTTTTTCTTTGTAGCATGTTGCTAACATGCAATGCACTTGTTACCTCTTTAGATAAAGAATAATGGTTGATGCTTTCTCCTGCCTGTGTTTTATTGCTTAAAATTGGGGCATTCCAGTGGGGGGTGTCTGTATTCAAATTCTTTTCTTTCACACTGGGGCTGTTCTTCTACAGGAAGAGGAGAAGCGAGTAGAACATCCTATGTGCTATTTCTCCAAAAAATTCAAAAAGTACCAACTACAATATTCACCTATAGAGAAGGAGAGCCTGGCTTTGTTGTTGACCTTGCAGGATTTTGAAGTTTACGTTGATTCGTCTGTGCTCCCTGTAATGTTTTTTACAGCTCACAATTCTATTGAATAGTATGTTTAATACCAATCAGAGGTCAATGTGATGGTCTTTGCTCAAAATTATAATGTAATTAAGCACAAAAAAGTAAAGAAAATATATTTGCTGCTGTTCTTTCTTGTATTAATGTATTGATATCCATAATAAAAAAATTGTATTTTGTAGACTAAATTTTTTGTAGAAGTTTTTTTTTTTTATGGTGTATGTTTATGACCTACTCTAGATATATCACTTGGTGAACTAAGCTTGTTTATTTTAGTTCGGATGATTTCATTGAATCCTGCCCTAATTACCCACCTATTGAGTTGCCCCCTGTGGGAAGAAACTAGAGCACCCAAAGGAAACACACAGACATGGAGAAAGCATGTAAACTCTACACAGGTAGGACCTGCAAACCCTGGTCTCCTTACTGCAAGGCAGCAGCTCTACCACTGCACACCCCAAGGAAAGAAAAACCTTTCTGTAAAATCAGATGGATATCAATGGACTAGTGGTAAAAGTGGTTGATCTGTTATCATATGGGCTGTAGGTGCTCTGTTGTGCAGTTCCGATAAATGTGTTAGCTGCCAGTTTTTTTAAACTTTGCATAGACTCTATTTCATCAAAATATGCATTTGAAGTAAATGGTGTGTTAGAGCCCATCAAATGGAAGTGAAAAGCACTACCCTTAAGAGAGTTGAAAATGAAGAACCACAGGAGCTGCAGATGTTGGTATTCATAACACCTGAATCAGTAAATTTTGTTAGCGACACTGGCACCACTCCAGCAGAACCACAGATGAGCCTGCACAGTGCACAACATCTCCCTGCATGTCTAAATTAATATCTAAAGTAATTGAACATTACTGTCTAAATTATAATACCAAACATGCTATACCAGAATATAGCTGCAGTTTTTAACATTCATAGAACGCAATGGTTACCTAAAGTCTATTTATGCCGTATAATGATGCAACAGCCGAAATGACAGAACCATATTGTAGCAGACAGAAACACACCAGAAACGTGGGGGACCAGGTACCTGCAGTGGTCTGTGTGTTTGTGTGTGTCTGTCTATCTCTCTTGTCACTGCATTCATTAAGATGAACAAATTAATTATTAAACTCTTATTACTTTGTGCTAATAAGCTCCTGAGTTGATAATGACAATTTTAGTTTTTTATTTTCTCTTAGTGTCAAGTAATTTGTTCCATTTCTTTTGCTTTCTCCCCTGCCTTTTCGAAGTAATTGTGTGTATTTGTCTAATACATGAGTAAAAGTGGGATGTGGCAACCCTAAACATTTAAAGTGCATGGACTGGAGGAAACTGGGGGAACAAACCCTGCATGCCGAGCCTATTTAGTGGTGGATTTCAATGTCTTTGCTACAAACTTTTTAGCAAACTCTCCCCAGACGCATGTAATCATGTCTGGCACCGCAAAACTAACTTTGGGCAGTTTTTCTTCTGATGTCCTCTCAGATACTACTTAAATCAATGTAGTCTGAAGGAATACTCACTTTACTCATCTACTTTATATTTTTGTTTACAGATTTCTAGTATCCATCCATCCATCCTCTTCCTCTTATCCGAGATTGGGTCGTGGGGGCAGCAGCTTGAACAGAGATGCCCAGACTTCCCTCTCCCTGGCCACTTCTACTAGCTCTTCCGGGTGAATCCCGAGGTGTTCCCAGGCCAGAGGAGAGACATAGTTCCTCCAGCGTCTCCTGAGTCTTCCCTGGGGCCTCCTCCCGGTTAGACATCCCCGGAATACCTCACCAAGGAGACATCCAAGAGGCATCCTGATCAGATGCCCAAGCCACCTCATCTGACTCCTCTCAATGTGGAGGAGCAGTGGCTGTACTCTGAGCTCCTCCCGGATGACTGAGTTTCTCACCCTATCTTTAAGGGAAAGCCCAGACACCCTGCAGAGGAAACTCATTTCAGCCGCTTGTATTCGCGATCTCGTTCTTTTGGTCACTACCCATAGCTCATGACCATAGGTGAGGGTAGGACCGTAGATCAACCTGTAATTTGAGAACTTTGCCTTTCGGCTCAGCTGTGCCTTCAGCCACCACCTGACTCACACTGCACCCAACCTCCTTGGCCCCTCCTACAGGTGGTGAGCCTGCGGGAAGGGGGTCCCATATTTCCTCTTTGGGCTGTGCCCCGCCGAGCCCCATGTGTGCAGGCCCGGCCACCAGGCGCTCACCACCGAGCCCCACCTCCAGGCCTGGCTCCAGAGGGGGACCCCGGTGACCTGTGTCCGGGCGAGGGAAACGCCATCCAAAGTTTTTATTCATCATAGGAGGTTTTCTGAACCGCTCTTTGTCACGTCCCTCGCCTAGGACCAGTTGCCTTGGGTGACCCCCGACTACAGAGCTCCTAGGATCATTGGGACACACAAACCCCTCCACCACGTTAAGATGGCAGCTCAAGGAGGGGTGATTTCTAGTAACATTTATAAAATTACTAAATGCTGAAAGTATAACCTCTTTATTCATATTGCAGAGTGCTTTCACTTGATGTTTTCTGACCTTGTTTGACATTAAAATATTGCACTTAAATAGCAGTATTAAGGATTATTAATTCCTACTTTGTGAGTTTCCTTAACCTTGAAAAAATAATTAAATATACTTTGTGGAATTTGGAAGAAATTGAGATTCAATAATAACAAATATTTGATTGTTAATTGTTTATTTGGTTCCTAGATTTCCTAAAATATCATCTTTACTGCAGAAACTCCTGCAGAAGCCTGTGTTTGTTTTTGCATAATTGACTTTAATTATTATTTAGTGTTGCACGGCTGTACAAAATACTATTACTTTGTTGTCTTAGTCTTAAAAGCTGTTAAATAAAAGACAGAAAATTGTGTGTTTTCCTTCTGCTATGGCTCACTGTGAAATTAATTACTGAAATTTGCAGTTAAAGTGGTTGTTATACATATTATTAGAAGGACATTTATTGTCCACAGAAGGAGTTGACCACTTTTTGGTGATCTTGACCTGTCCGAATACACTGAAACTATGATGTGCAGGCTTTCCCTACGCCATGATTCTTATCTGATTAAAGTTGTCTTTTTGTCTATTGCCAGTCTTGAATTTCATTTTATTCATTAGAATGATTTTCTCCCCATACTCCTTTGTTGAAACTTTTTCAGAGTTTCTTCTTTTGCAGTTTCGTTGCGACCTTGAATATGTCTTCATTTTCAACTATTTTTCCCTGACCCATTGATTCTCTCTCATTGCTTATATACCTCCCTTCACACCACATCATTGTTTACTTGCAAAGGTCCACGGTGTGTGGCAACACAATGGAGTTAACACTGCTGCCTCCAACCTGAAGAAGACTGGTTTGGAATTCAGCCAGATCACTGTCCATGAGGATTCTGCATATTTTACACATTATTTGTGGTATTCCTCTGTATTTTCTGGTATTACTTGATGACTTTAAACTGGCTGAGTATGAGGGGTGGATGGCTTATCAAAGGCTGAAGCACCAGACACCAAACACTAAAACTGTGAAAACTCCTCCTGGACAATGACCTGGTCAGAATTCAAATCTATCCACCTGGAGCTTTTGAGATTTTTGTTTCTGCCTTGTGTCCCGACCTTTTAGGATAGGCTGTGACTCCCTTCAACCCTAAAACTGAATTAGATGGCCATAAGGGAAACTGTCCAAGATTTGGTGGCAGCCCTGCTCAGACATTAGTATTAATAAGCTCATTATGATCATCTGACCAGGTTGGTCCCAAATGTTTGCTCCTGTCCCAAAGATTATGTGGTGACTCACCCTCTTGCATGACAACATTATTAGCCTCCCCCAACTTGATATGGGGAGCATATACTGCTTGAATAGTTTAACCCTGAGCATTTACCAATCTGGCCTGGATTACATGGCTTTGCCACTTGGGCCCAGCATTGGCAGAGAGCACCTCTCCTGTGGAATCTAAAGCAAAGTCTAGCAATGGTGGTTGATCTTTAGTCCATATCCTGTAACAGCCGTGAATCTTAAGGCAAGAACCAGAAAGAGTCCTAAGGGCAAGTCCTGTGGCAGCAGGCAATGATCTAGTGGAGGATCCCAAACAGCTGAAGCACGTAAAAGCTTCAGTGGGAGAGTGTGAGTATCCGGGGTTTTTCAGCACCTAAAAAGTGTTGTAGGTTTTTCCTTTAAAAACACAGCTAAAGCCCCTCCTGAAATGGTTCCAATAGACATCCTTTATTGAGCAGCTCTAAGGGAGCACTGACATATAAACACCTCAGTTCACTACAATAAATACCAAAGTTAATTGGGAGATCTGAGTTTATAAAGAACATACATGACATCATCTCACACCTGTTTTGGATAGGCATATTACTAAAAACAGTTATAATAATTTGGTATACATCTTAACATTAGATAGGAGCTACTTTGTATAGATAATACAGTTCATGAAAGAGTTAAATAGTATTATAAAAACAACTCATCATTTCATCTTAACAACTCCATCTTGGATTTGGTGGGCATGAGAAGTCTTTGTAATACACAGAGATAAAACTGAGAACATTTCCCTTACAGTGGGTTCAGCAAATGGACAATCAGGACAGTAAGTATGTTGAAAACTGTTTCTGAGTAAAAGTGATGACCTCAAAGAAGGAAGAACATGAAGTGAAGAATTCTAATTTTGGTGCAAGGAAGTGTTAATTCACTGCCGGTGTGACATAATTCCTATACTTTACAATGATACCTCCTCCATTTATTTAGATCATCCTACCTTGCTGTTTTATTGTTCCATGTTTTAAATTTGTCATTTTTTATTCCTTTTCTTCTGCCCTTTTATCTATTGAGGAAACTCAGATCTCTTTGAATGTTCATTTAAAGCACATCACATTTAAAGTAGATGCTAACATACAATGTGCAGATTTCCTAGACAGCTCCAACTGCTTTGGTGTAACACAGGCATGTCAAACTCACTACCATTGGTGGGCCGCTTCAACTGCCATACGTGCGTCAGCGGGCCACACTGCAACAAATACTATTATACTATTATACAAAGTTACTGTAGCTTTCTTTCCAATACTGAAAACTTTAAAAATGTAACACTTAAAGTTTAAAGTTTAAAGAAAAGCAATTTATTTCCATACAATCTCAGTGCAACAGCGTACAATTAGAGTCTTAGCCTCTTAGCTAGGTCCTTATATTATTATATTATATTCATTGCTTATATAGGAATCTTACAGTGTGAGATTTATTTCTTTTGTCCCGACACTTGGCATCTCTTGTTAGTAACCAGTTTGTCAATATCAGGCTTGAAATCTTGTGCAGCTGCAACTTTTATGAGGGGTGAAAGGTGTTCGACAGTAAGTCTTGTGCGATGTGGGGTTTTGGTAGCTTTCATTAACGAAAACAATTGCTCACAAAGGTAAGTGCTTCCAAACATAGACAGTACTCTCGATGCCAACTTATGGATCTGCACATACGAGGGTGGCAGGTATGCATACAAGCCTGGCACACCAGCTTCGTTGTATTGTGCCATCAGAATAAAATATGACTGCAGTTCAATCAATTCCATTTGGATATCCTCAGACGCATTCTCAACGTTGTAAGAGTATGGTGACGTAAACAGCAAAAAGTCCTGTTCGTGTGAGCTGAAATCGTGAAAACGCTCACTGAATTCATTGCTCAGTAATATAAGTTGGAAAACACATCCTCCAAAAATCAAATTTTACTTTACTATTTTTACTTCAAAGTTTATATTGTAAAATAAGCCGATATGCAAAAAGCCCCCTGACCTACACTAATTATACAAACTCAAAATCACAAAAATCTGTTAATAAACAACTCACCAACCTCTCGCGTCCACTTCAGATCTTCAGCTGTAGTCTGCACTAACTGTTCATTACTATACTAGCACAAAATTACATAAAACTAGAGCAAAAAAACGTGAAAATATGCGAGCTATTACTACTCGTTTGGTCAGTTCTGCCCAGTGGCCAGTCTCAGCAGCCCAGCCAGTAGTGTAGCCCAATGGTCTGCAACCTGTTTGACACCAAGGACCGCTTTACTAGAAGCAAATTTTTCCAGGGACCGGTGGATTGTTGGAGGTTGGAGTTTATGGGGTGATTATGGGTGGGTTCGTAGGGCAGTTTTATACACAATTTCCATTACATTTCTATTATTATTAAGTTATAATTTAGTGATAGAAATTATACAGCTTACCATAATGCAGAATCAGTGAGAGCCCTGAGCTTGTTTTCCTGCAACCAGACAATCCCATCTGGGGACGATGGAAGACAGTGACACGCGAAGTGTGTTGCTTATGTTCAGTCTACTCCGTAATCTCGTTTTGGTTGCTGTCACTGCAGAAAATGTGCATCACAAAGATAGGATGTTGGAAATGGAAGCAGCTTCAGTAGCTTCTTTTGCATTATTTTAATCTTCTCCTGTCTACAAGTTATGCTGACGATAATTTTTCTCAGCATTTCCTTGCGATGATACATTTTCAGGGTGCGAATGATGCCCAAATCCAATGGCTGAAGCACTGCCGTGCAATTGGGTGGGAGGAATTCAACGTGAACATTATCTAAGTGCGGAAGCATGTTGTGGTCAGCACCGTTATCAATCAGAAGCCAAATTATCCTTTTCTTCTTCTTCATATTGTGAGGTTTCTGAACTCTTTTGGGATCTGGGATCCACCCAACGGGAACGACACGCCGAAGTGCGTCCCGAAGGGCTATTGCCATGTGTGAGATTGTTTGCCCGGGTCCCAAGAGAGTTTAAAAACCTCATATATTCTTGAATGAGTGCCGCATTAATTTGAATGTTTCTTGAACAAGCATCACTGCAACCACATAAAAACGGCTTTTTCGGCGTCTTCAAATACAGCAGTTCACATACGTTTGCAACCCGAGATTTTTCTTCTTTTTTGCATATAACAAGTATGCCGTTTCTATAGAAGGGTGATAATGAGTTAAATTCTAATGGATGTTTTTCAAATGTTGACGAGCAATAAGGAAAATGTATCACTTAAAACCACACAAAACAAAAACAGCAAAAAAACAGTACGAGGGAAGTTCGAAGAAAGAACATTTTTTTACAGTGTTTCTGTTTGGGGATCATTGTGCAAATGTCCACAACTGAGCTGTGACCGCAGAACTAACTGCTCTGTGGATGATTCATTCAAGCATTTCAAGGTCACTTCGCTGTAATGAAAGTATCTGCTGCTGAATGTACTTCGTAGTAACGAGATTTCTGTGGACTCGTGTCATATGGGGAAACTGTCAGAAACATAAAAATACTTCGTTGTAATACTGTACTCTCTCACCGCAGTCTCTCCTCTTTCTGCGCCGCTGCAAAGCCCCGCCTGCCTAGCGTTCTGAAAAGTGTCCTCAGTGATGGGGGCAGCCTTTTTGCTGTAGCCCTTCACTAAGTGAGTCTCTGTTGCTGGCAGTTCTCTCGTGGCCCGGTAGTGGCAGCGGACTGTAGCCTAGCACTTCAGTTGTGACTTCGCGGCTGCAACTATACTAGCAGATGACGTTTTCGGTACCGTAATGCCATGGGAAAACGTGCTTTTGTCAGAAGGCAGAAGTAAGAAAAGTCAATAAATAATGCCGAAGATGCAGAATGATTCAATCACAAACGATAGTAATCATTTTGTACAAGTTTAGTGTTAAGTAGGATCTGTCATGCGGGCCGCACAGATTTCTATTGCGGGCTGCGTGTTTGACATGCCTGGTGTAATACATCCAATCTCTTGTTATCATACTACTAAAAGACACGAGATACCCCATAGAATTTGAGCAGTATTCCCTTTCCAGGATTTATTCTGAATGGCATGACTCCTGGTTGCCAAAATGTGGTGTTAATTTTGAAATAAGATGTAAAGTTAATTCTCTAAACTCCATTTTTTTCTATCCTTCTTTTTCAAAGCATAAGCTGGAAATAACATATAAGAATTAAAGATGAGCAAATCCTACTAAATTCTGTTCTCCTTGAAGTTTGGGAATTTTGCTGAATTTGGCAAAACACATTGAAGTCATTGGGGAAGGAGAAACTGAACTAGTTGTGAGTGGATTATAACGGCGCAAGGGTCCTTTAAGTGTCTCTGAGGGCAAAGGAAACATCTGCCGTCTATGCTGGACCAGTTATTGTGGCCTGAGCTGTGAGGCAGCAGTGCTAACCACTGCACCACTTTGCCTTTGTTAGAGCTGAAACACACTTTCACATAGACAGGAGAGAAAGAAATGTGTGTGTCGGGTGAACTTTGGTCACACACAAATCTCATACTTCATGGTAATAAAAACCTTTACCTTTAGGTGATTGATTCTGTCATGCGGTCAGCTTAGCCAGTCTGAGATGCTTGCCCAGTAAAACCATTGGCCGGGAGACACCTTTGTACAGGATGTCTTCAAGTTCATTTCATTTCAGGTAAAGCACAAATGGACCTGAACTGCTTTGAAAATTAATTAAGTTTGCCTTTTGTCTTGAAAGATTCTAAGTTCAAAAATAAAGAGTGTTTTCTTTATAGAACTGTTTTAGCGTGGTTTGCACAACTCTGGATCCAACATGCAACAATTAACAGAATGAAATATCAAAACAGTAAAATGTCTTGCAGAGAGTGGCAACTGGAGCAGGAAGCATGACTTCACTGAGGCTTGGATCCTACAGATTCATCTGAGACAACAGTGATATAATTTAATATTAGAACAATCACACAGGAGCAGGAAGCCTGAGTTTAATTAGGATTGGCCCCCACAAACCTATTGTACATAAGAATACAGAAACCCAGAGGGACCCATGTAGTCCCTGGAATGAGCAGTAGGAGGCTGGAAACGTCCACTAATCCAGGACTCATTCGTTTTTATGAAGGTCAGTTTTTTGTCAGGTTTTACACAGAACTGAGAAGTAATGGTGGCTGGGGATCTGCCATTTGGGGATACTGCAGCTTGTCTGGGCCACCAACCAATAGGGCAGGAGCTGCAGAGCCAACAACTTTGCCAGGTACCCATATAGATGCTGGATTTGCAGCATCTACGTGATAGAGGACTGGCACGGTACAGTAGCAGGAGAAGTGCATGGAAGTGGAAGAGCAGCCCACCTGCCGCCTCTGGGTGTGCTCTCTGTTCTGCAGCTGAGGACAGGCTGCCTCTACTGGTAGACTCTAAACCTGTGATCCAAAGGATCAATATTATATATACGCTCCCATCTAATAAGCTACAGCTCTGTGATGACACGCTGAACTCACGAAGCATCATGGAGCTCTGGGAAAAAAACTCTTCTTAAGTCAGCCGCTTGGAGAATTTACAGGAAATAATATGGCAGACAAGGTTACCAGTGAACCCACCAAATTTGCTGTGAAAAACACTGTTGAATTTCACCAATCAGCACTAATCAGGATGTAACCCATAAACAGTTCCATATCTCCTTAACTAGTAAATCACCTTACAGTGTTACACTAAAATACTGCTATAGCATAGATTCAGTAATACTACTCTGGTCTTAAGTCTAACCCTCTAGGTTGTTCACTATACAGATAATACCAAGAGAAAGAAAGTTCTGGGAGGAGTAGGTTTCAATACATATTTTCTGACTTCTACCTCTTATTCTTGTTCTTCTTTAAATCACGAGGGTGACCTGCAATGAAATCCTTTGTCTCAACAGTAAGCATCTCCCATTATAAATGTATTCAGGCTTCAGCCTTGTCATTGTGTTCTTATCTCTGACATTTTCTCAGTGTTAAAGAAGGTGTACAGCCATACGGACTCCATTTTCATGATCTTTTCTCTTACAGAATTACTTTTAACAAGAACTAAATGTTTCAAAATATTTCAAGATGCTTCAAAAAGTTGTATACTGATTATATTTAACCCCCTAAATAGCATAACGATTAACCCCAAACCCCCAAGAGACCACTGCTACCTTATATCATATGGTTGTTACTTCCCCAGAACAATTTAGTGAGATTTTTTCCAGTTTGAGTTTTATATTTACAAAATGTATCCTGTTTTATTATGCATTTATTGTTATTCCATATTTTTTCTATAAACAATTATCAATGGTACAAAGAATTAATTACTTAAGTGGTCTATAATAGAGTAGGAAATCTCCTTTACTAAGGGCAAAGACTGGCATAACCCCACACTACCTGTGCAATGTACATGGAATGGAAGAATAAATAAACGTATTCTGTTTTCTAAATGTGGCTTCTGCATTATAGTTAATCTACACATTAGCTTATCTAGTTAACCTTTTTGTCCCTTTTTCCTGGCACTTCTGTTCTGTTGTAGCTTTCTAGTCACTGCGTGAACTGACTGATAAGAGATGAAGGAGGGGCTCTGCGAGTAACTAGAGGTGTGCTTGAAAGGGATTGGTCTTACAGTAGCCCAAGAGATGGACTTAAACATAGAGCAGCATGCACTGCTCTTCAAAGCCGGAGAGAACTTCAGCATGGAATGGTAATCTTTTTGGAGGTCCAGACACCGCTCACAGGTGTTGTTTTAAGGTAAGCATTACATAACACGATTCCGACGACAAGCTTATCAGCGTTTTGACTCTGGGACATGTAGGACTTAAGTTACCTTAATCTAACTTTCCCTCTTTCTTTCCAGGATTCCTGTTCTCAGAGACTACCTGTTTATAAAAGGAGCCAAAGGTTCGATGTATCCAGTATAAAAAGAAAATTCATGTTGCTAATATAGAATATGCATGCCAAGTTGGAGACAATATGTTTGGCATAAACTATCGCTCACCGGAGAAACTGAAAAAAATTTCATTGTGTCCGAACATTATTACTCCAGACACCATTCCTGAATTCTGCATTCCGACTAAATTAGCCATGAGACAGGAATGTAAAACTGTTGACAAGAATGAATATTCCAATGAGAAAACAAACACACCAGAATACACAAGTCACAAAGCAAGGAGAGAAACTTCAGGATACAAGATCTGTAATAAGCATGTCATCCAAGTGGAGAGTGTGGATGATCTGTGCTTTAGTGATGAAGAATGCACCAACTCTGATCCCCAGTCACAGGCTGCCTTATCCTTACCACACCTGCCAAAGACTCAAACATCTTACGGTTTTTGCACCTTGATGGAAAGTCCTCACACCAGAGTGAAAGAGTCACTCTTCCACAACAGCCCTGAGTCTGGGGGTATTCCTATTGCTGTGCCCAGAGGCAGATCAAACACTCTTTCTGAAGTCTTCCAGTCTTCCCTTAGCTTGAGCTCTCCTTCCAGCACATTGGCTCCCAAAAGCCATAATACAAAGAGACGTGGAACCTGGGATAGTGACACCACTTCTTCAACGGAATCCTCCCCGTTCAGCTCACCATTGTTCAGCAGGTCACCTCCTAAATTCTCTTTATTTTCAACACTGAGTCAAGAGAATTTGTTCTCAAGGAAGGTCAAAAAAGCCACTGCATCACAAACAGGCTCAAATGATGAAAGCAGTTCGACAGACAACAGCCCTAACACGCTGCGAAGAGCATCAGACACCCTTTGGGAGCCTTTCCCTTTCTTCACAGGCTTCACGCCTCCAGATATGTTTCCTTTCCACCAGATGCCCCACAGAGAAAGGATGATCAAAGAAAACCAGCTTTCTCTGGGACAAGGAGGAGGTCGCTTAAGACTCTGTGCTGAGTACTGTCGGGACAATCAGAGGCTCCGGGTTCACGTAATCAGTATTGAGGGGCTGTACACCTCCTTTACTGAGACAAAGAACATTACCTGCTGTGTGAGTCTTTCTCTTAAGCCTGGCAAAACAATGAAGCAGCACAGCAGTGAGATCAAAAACAGCAGAAATCCAGTTTTCAACGAGGACTTTTTTTTTGGTGGCATTTCTGAGGAGGACTTGTTTTTTAAATCCCTGAGAATTAAGGTTGTTAACAAGACATTCAACATGAAAACAATTTTGGCAATCTGTGAGTTTACCTTAGAACAAATTTTACCTTTGTAACAAATATAGAAAATGAGTTATCTACTGAAATATATCTCTGTAAGTTAGCATTTTATAATGAAACATACTATATTGTGAGTTTACCTTAGTCCAAATTTTACATGTGGAACAAATATACTAAATGAATTAGCTATTGAAATATGTCTATACATGTTAACATTTTAAACATAATTAAATATATTGCATTTAGAAAAGATAGATTATTCTGTTTTAATTCTGATATTTTGATGTCTTAGTAAGCAGTTCATTGACGATTATTTCTTCATATGTAGTATGAGTTTCATTAAGTCTTCTTTCATAAATGCAGGAAGAGAAATAGAATGTGTCACTGGTGGTTAGAAAGTACCTGTGCATGTCAATGTTGAAATACAAGGGACATTACGAGACCTACATTCTGTCTTGCATGGAGTCCAACAAGTGAAGCCTTTAGCACTCTCAGTACAACAGAAAGACAGAGAAGGAGAGCTGTGCTCCATGGAGAGGCGTGCAATGTTCCCATAGAACACCAGAGGGCAGGAAACACAGCACAACCCAGGAGTGGCAGATCTGCTATCAAGGGAGGGAGATAAAGAGAAAAGGGTCACCAAGGACTGGCAAGTGGTAACAAAACACCTGAGTGAAAGTGGCAAAACATGATTAAGCTAAGTGAGTTCAGGCCCAGCCAGTACTTGGATAGGAGACTGAGCAGGAAAAACTTGGGTTGCTGCTGGAAGGGGTGTTGGTGAGGCCAGCAGGGGGTGCTTATCTTGTGGTCCAAATGTGGATCCCAATACCCCAGCGCAATGACAAGGGCATTGCGCTGTAAAAATTGTACTGTTCTTCGGATGAGGTGTAAAACTGAGGTCCTGACTGTCTGTGGTTATAAAAGATCCCTAGGCATCCTTTGTAAAGAGAAAAGTGTATACTGATGTCCTAGCTAAATTGCCCACAAAAGCCTAGTCATTCTGGCCCCCTAATCATCCCCTGTCTCTTACTGCCTATCTCTGACCCCTTAACCACCAAACAGCTAATGTGTGGTGAGCGTACTGGTGCAAAATGGCTACCATCGCATTATCCTGGTATATGCTGCACATTACTGGTGGTTGAAGTGGCACCTTAATCTCCATATAAAATGTGCTTTGAGTAATGAGAAAAGTGCTATATAAATGTAAAGAGTTATTATTATTATTATTCTTATTATTATTATTATCCTCCCACAGTCCAAAGACATGCAGGTTAGGTGGATTGGCAATTCTAAATTGGCCCTAGTGTGTGCTTGGTGTGTGGGTGTGTTTGTGTGTCCTGCGGTGGGTTGGCACCCTGCCCGGGATTGATTCCTGCCTTGTGCCCTGTGTTGGCTGGAATTGGCTCCAGCAGACCCCCATGACCCTGTTTTCGGATTCAGCGGGTTGGAAAATGGATGGATGGATGGATATTATTATTATTATTAACCAGGGAAGCTGGGAACAAGTCAAATACCGCATCATAGAGTCCCTGACTGACCATGTAATCCCTATGCAATGGACAGTAGGGAGCTGCCTTGGGTACTTGATATTGAGAGCTGAACAACACAGGCACACTAGAGGCTACTAAAGGGAGCCCTAACCTTGTTTCCCTGAAGCCAAAAATGGACATGTCCCAACCCCTAAGTTAACTCTGAGGATTGGCCAGAGGTGGAGTGGCTTAAAGCCACTTTAGAATGGAGAATTAGGCAGTTCTGGGGGTGGGTTTAGAGTTTGGGATGAAGGTTAACTGGCAACTAGAAGAAAGGCTGGTGTTATGAGAGAGAGCTAGGTGGAGGTGAAAAGGCCTGGTACTTGAGGGCAAGTGGTTGAGACCCCTAACCTGAACCATAGGAGTTCACACCTGTTTAGTTAAGCTCAGAAAGACAGTATGTTTTATATAATCTTAGCCTGAATGAACCTATTAATTTTTTACATTTAAGATTTTTCATTTAAAGATTTACCATTGTTGTTTCTTGTCCTAGTGTGTGGATATAAACACAGGAAACTTCAATTTCTGTATTACATCTACGTCTGCCTGTCAATTTAAATGATCATTGGGGTTTAAAATTTCAAAGACACCAGGGGCCACTAGAGGTAGTGTTATGAGTTTGGACCCAGCAGTATCCAGAAGTGACTCCTGGGGATTTCTCCAGAAACAGTTCTTGATCAGGGTCATTAGACCACTGGGTGTTGAGTCAGTAGAATGTGCCTGACAAGCACTCAGCTGGTAAGAAATAGTCAGAGCTCAGATATGATGAAAGGAAGACATCAGAACTGTGTTATTGGGTAACTGTGACATGGGACTAATTTTTTAGGCAAAAGAGGAAGTTAAATGTATATTATTTTGCCTTTTGTTTTCATATTTTGTGCAGTCCTTGTTTATTACCTTCCTTTGTATTACAAATTTATTTAACAAATCTCCTTTTATTATTCTGGGTTTGTGGTTGAAACACACACACAACCCTTTCTGGTCACAATATATACAATATATTACTTGATGTTTAGTGTTTTATTGTAATAATGCACTATATAAGTAATGCCTACAGCTCCTGATACTTGTTAAGTTTGGGAAAGCACCATATGAAAAGAAATAGATTTTCTTCTAAGGAACTTTTGCTTCCTAGCACATCCCAAAGGCAAACACATTAGGTTGACTTGCTACAGTAAATAGACCATATGCACACTCCCTTCTGCATTCTGTGTCAGCCAGCTTCTTCACTTCCTAGCTGTGGGGATTTTCACCCGATCACTTCAAGACGTGCCCAGACTTACAGAAAACAACATTAAGTCGCATTATTCAAACATTGTGCCAAAAGTCAGGAGCGAAAAAGGAGAAGTGCTTCAAAGTATATTTTTCAAGCTACATCTACAATAACAAAGGTAAAATCCAGACATATTAAAACAATTGCCTACTATGAACTTACATGGGACAAATATGTGATTATATTAGGCTTCTTTAAAAAAACAGAATTTCAGTAATTAGTTATTAAACTTTTTTCAGGGACAGGTAATGTATGTAAACTTAATACATAATAACATGAGTCTGCTGAACTTCTTACCTTATAAAAAAGCATATCTCTCTCTCTGAGCCAGCAAAACAGTGAATGCCTCTGCTTCATTGTAAGGGTCTTAATTTGTTTCCTCAGCTGGAGGATCTCCTGTTTGAGAGACATGTTTTCAACAAGCGGAATTTCAACAACTGCTGGATCTGGAGCTAGAGCATAGTTGTGGTCCTCAAGTAGTTTATCATCCTCCTTCTCCTCACCCGGTGTGTCATCATCTCTTGGTTGCTTTCTCCTCTTCCAAAACCCCTGTCTTGAAAGTGGAACAAAGAAATTGTTCCACTTAAACAATACAGGAACCACTTCCTTCTTCAATAGTCACCGTTCTGTTGCAGACCTTGGTGTGCGAAAATCCTCTTTTTTAAAATTCTGGCTACAAACTCGGGTATGCAGACTAACTGTAAAGCTCTCTCTCTGGATAGCGATATTGCATTTAGATCAGGTTTCCGCATAAGAGGGAACTTTATGAAACTAAGTACCTTGTTGTACTTACTGAAAGCTCAACATAAAGGTACACATCAATGTTCAGCTGCAGAGCTATCTGTACGCCGAAACCTAAACTTCTTTTTCTCTGACATTCTCAGCACTAAACAGAAATCACAACTGCAGTCAGGACAATGGAAGTGACTGAGCTGGCTGAGATTTCACCGGACCTACATCAGCAGTACAGAGTGCATATAGCCAGTTGGCCTTGAATGAGTGAGTGCGTCCTGCAAGAGATTATAGTATTTTCCTCTTAAGGCTGTCATCTTACAACTGATGTTGCTGGGATAAGCACTGGTTATGAATGACTTTGCGTTGAAAAAACAAATCCGATAAATGTACCAATGGACTGATGGGTTAATTGAATTGAATCAAATTATTAACTATATGATCAGCAAAACAGTAGAATAAATAAAATAACAAAATAAATTGTGAATTTCCCCTTGGGATTAATAAAGTATCTATCTATCTATCTATCTATCTATCTATCTATCTATCTATTTATCTATCTATCTATCTATCTATCTAAATACCATTCAGTGGGTTGGAAAATGGATGGATGTTGTATATTAAGAACAGTATACGTTTTGCTTATGTGCCGCTGCAATCTGCACTGTTGCATCCTACTTCCAGAGACCTGGGTCAAGTCCCTTTGACTGTGTTACATTTTTATATTTTCAGACCAGGTTTTCTGTAGTTTCTTTGGCTTCTTTCATATTTTAAAACAGACTTGCCATAGTTGTCTCCATCTTAACATCAACAAAACCAAGGAACTGGTTATGAACTTTCTCCACACCAAACAGCCTCCATGTCTGGTCACTATTCAAGAAGTGGATGTAGAGGTGGTCCACACTTACAGGTACTTGGGGTCCACATTAGTGACAGGTTGGACTAGTCTGAGAGCACAGATGAAATACATAAAACAGGCCAGAGCAGGCTCTTTTTCTTTAGGGGACTGCATTCTTTTAATGTGGGAAATGACATCCTTCACATCTTCTAACTCCTAACTCTATAATGGCTAGTGAGATTTTCTATGCTGTGATGTGCTGGGCTGGGAACTTCACTTCCAGAGAGGCCCACTGAACCAACAAGCTAATTAAAAGGGCAGTTTTAGTTATGGGACACACTCTGAACGCCTGGGAGGTCATAGCAGAGGTAAGAATTAAAACAAAACTGAGGGCCATTATGAACAATGAAGCACATTCTCTCTCTGACACACCAACACTGAGGTATTTCAGCCAACGAATTATTCAGCAGAAGTGTGTCAGGAAATGTTGTGGGAGCACCTTTATACCAGCAGCAATATGTCTGCATAATGCCTCACTGGGACTGTAAAAGCCAAGTCAAAACATTTCTTTCTTTTGCCATTCAGGTGTGTGCTCAGAGCAAAGTGTGTGTGCATACTTATTTATGTATTTATTTACTTACTTACCTATCTACCTATTTATGTGTTTATTTATTTAAAAAGCTTCTGTAAAAAGCCATATTCATCACCAGCTACCTGTGGTGCGATAACATTGGCCCAGAAGAAGTTGCAATGAACTGGTGTCTCCTTCAGTGTTGGCTCCTGCTTTGTGCTTGCTGGTTCCTGGATAAATTCAAAATCAAGATAACTTTGTAATGATCACAGACACTCCTGGATTGATTTCAAAATGAATGTGTTTCCTTCCATAAGAAGGTCATATTTCCTTTATATATTGTTGATTTGATTTTACCTTATTGTCCACACAGATCACTGTGATCATCTGATCATCACCTGTTGGTGGTTCCACAGTCACATCTAAAAACAAAGGGCGATTGTGCTTTTTCTTGCGTAGCGCCTAAGTTATGGAACACATTAACTCTCATCATCAGATCAACATCATCAAACATGCCTTTAAATCTAGATTGAAAACCTATTTGTTTTGTTTAGCTTATAAATGATTTGTTAATTGGTTCTTTTATGCATGTTTGCATTTTCTACTTTTATTTATATACTCCTGAACAGCCCTTTGGTCATCCTCTGTTGTTTTAAAATGTGCTTTAAAATTAAAACTTTCTTACATATTGAAAAGTTCAAGTATAGCTAAATTATAAGCTTTAACATCGTCAAACTGTACAGTTTCCTTTATTATTATCCATCCATCAGCTTTATCAAGTTCAGGGTTGTGAGGCACTGGAACACCTGGTGCAATGCAAGAGTAAACCTTGACAAAGAGCCAGTTAATTGCAGAGCACCCTCATGTACGCAACTCACTCACACTCACTCACATCCAGCTACCTGCGATGTCAACAGTTCATCTGACCTGCACATCTTTGATATGAGGAAAACTGAGGAAGAAGAACACTCACACACACAATGGAAGAATGTGCAAAGTCCACCCAAGCTAGGACCAAGCAAGAATCTGATCTCAGTATCCAGGATCACAATTTAACATTCTTATTGTTTTTCATAATCCTTGGAGAGGAAGAAAACAGTAGTCTGAAAGAAAGAAAAATCAATGTAGGTAATGTTATGTTTTTTAAGACATGAGCAAGAAATCCAGTCCAATATTATGTATTGGTAAAGGCTGTACACTATATAGTTACTACAACTTAAGATGAGATTATGTCAGAAAATGTCACAGAATAGTATAGCAACATTTTCTGTCTTTCTGTTCCATCCACAATCTGAAAAGCCCTCACTCAAATGAAGAGCAGTGATCCCAACCTGGCTTTACCTGTTTAGCATGCCTGACCATATACCGCAGATTCAGGAAGTATTCAGATCCTTTCACTTTCAGCACACTTTATTGTGTTGTAGATTTAATTTTAATGGATACTTTTGCCTTCTTTGCCCATCAATATGCACTCAATTGCCCATAATGGTAAAGTCAAAACATATTTTTTTAGAAAATTGCAAATTTATTAAAAATCAAAAAACTGAAATCTCTCATTTGTGCAAGAATTTAGACCACTTGCTGTGGCCTTCAAATTGTTGTCAGGTGCATCCTGATCCTAGCATATTCATGCCAACATTTTACTTGTGTTTTTTATTCGCATTTTTTGAGCTTTTCCCATCAGTCTGCTTTTCAAGCTGCTTATTCCAGTACAAAATGATTAGGAGTCAGGGCCCATCTCAAAAGCATCAGGTACAAGACAAGGGCCTGTCCAGGATGGGACACCAATCCATCACAGGGCAGACTCAGTCAAACTTGGGTCAATCTACTGCCATCAATGTAACATTTTTGTTTTATTTTAACCTTACTTTAATTAATTACAGCTTCCTCACAGTGTTGGAATCCTTGGTTTAAACCTAGGCCTGGTCACTGTCTATATGGTGTTCTCCTGAAGCTTTCCATATTCACCAGTTTCCTCTCATATCTCAAAGATGTGGAAATTGGCTTCATTAGTTAATCTAAGAACAGCACAGAGTTACTGTGGTTAGCATTGCTGCCTCACTGATTCAGTGTCTTGGTTCTGAATCCCTCAGTCTGTCTGTGTTGAGTTTACACATTGGCCCTGTGTTGCAGTAAAATTTCCTTTAGGTACTCCATTTTCCCACCAAAGGACATGACGCTAGGTTAATTGGCAAGTCCAAACTGGCCCAGTGTGATTTAGTGTGGGTTTGTGTGAGTGGCCCTATCATTGACTGGAAAACTGTCCAAGACTGGTTCCTGCTTTAACCCAATGATATGGGGATAACCCAAGGTCACCTGTGACTCTGTATTAGACACAGCAATGCTTCAGAAATAAACAAATTAATGAAGTTGTAGAATGTATAGTGTAGGGATATGCTTTCCTTGGGAGCAGGAAGCAGGGAGCAGGAAGGATTATTCTCAGCAGATATAGGGCACAGCAGCCAAAGCTTGTGATCAGTAATGTTATAAAGATAGTTCAATATTACTGCCAGTTTGGTTAAAACATCATGGTGGTAGTTATTTGTTGAAGGAATACAAATCAGGAATCTGTTGGCATAAAATCAATGAAAGCAGAGTTGCCTCATTATACATTAGGCAAAACTGTATCCGAGATTTTTTTTTCATAAAAAAATGAATGTTATTCATCCATCCACTCTTCAACCTGCTTTTTCCAGTTTCAGAAATGTGGGGGCCACAGCCCATCCAAAGAGCATTGGATGTAAGGCAAGGATTGGCTTTGCACACAAATAGTGTTAGTTCGTAACTATGACAAAAATAGCACTTAAAACACAACCTTAGCCACCTGATTAGACATATAGGGTGGTCCAGATCTAATTATGCAATTTTCATTAAGCTATAACTTATTAAGTTTATTACATAGAAAATCACCTGAAAAATCCCGGACCATCGAGAAGTGTGCGAACTGACGACATGAAGAATCGTCTTTGCGCCAAACTGGAATCGTCCCCGCATAAATCAAAGTCATCCAGACGATCTGGATCTGCATAATTAGATCTGGACCACCCTGTATTTCATAGACACTTGCTGAGAGTATAATAGTTAATAGTATAATAGTACTAGTATAATAATACAATGACAACTTTGGTTTTATGCTATTGTTGCCTACATGCAGAAGTTTTTCGTAATCCTGGGTAGAGCTTTTGTGTGTGTATTTGAAAATTAATTTAATTTTGTAATGATGCAAAAGGCTGAAGTCAAGAACTGTATCTTATATGACAAGTGCATATTAGACATTTGTCTCGGTAGCCTTTTTTTTTGGAAAATATTCAAGTCCAGTGGTAAACTACTATGGAAACAGAAGATTTAGCACACTGATTTTTTTATTATTAAAAGCAGGCTTTTCACTTAACATGATTTTGTACAGGATTTCAAGTGTATTCTCTGTACAACAAGTCTTCCTGTGCCTCTGTGCTCTTCCCACATCTATAAAGGTTTACATCCAAGTACTCCAATTTTTCATTCCAGATCTCAAAGACATGCAGTTTAGGGTAACTTAAGGCTGATTACTGATCATTAGCTCATCAATTCCTTCCTGGTCTCCAGGTTGTAAATGACTTGCTTATACGTTAAAATTAAACCTAGTTTTGTTAAATTTGACTTGCCTATATGGAATGTTATTGGATTTTAATAAAATGAATAAAAAATAAGAAAAAGAAAAAGAAGTTTAACATTTTATTGAAACAGATATTTTATAATGAACACACACCGGTGCAAATGAGACCAAGTTTGGTGGTGGAGCTACTAGTTTACTTCTTATTTGTATCTCAATGCTATTTAAAAAAAGAGAAAATTAAAATTACAAATGTAGTTATTTTAAGAATTAAAGAAGCAGTTAAGGAATCATTATCTTAAAAAGCATGTGAATAAAAATTAGCCAAAAAATGCAATAATTTGTTTCTAATTAAGAAATTGGCCTTAACAAAAATGTGTATCCTCTATATCCACTGCAGAGAACTCTTGGCACAGTGATCTCACATAATGTCTTACCAAAGTGCAATACTGAGCTTACAGCAGCCCCTTTTATTAGACTTCAGGTGACTGCCCCTGAGAAAGTAACAGTAACTAAAGGCTCTGCCCTTTTACTTTCAATTCTTAACAAGAAGCAATTTATAAGTAAAAGAAACTGAAAGAGTGCAAGAACAAAAAGGCTGAAAAAATCTGGAACCAGGGCAGAACTTTAGCTTAACAATGACAAAGGGAAGTAGATGAAATAATTTGAAGGAGAACACAAAATTGACAGTGACAGAAGTGAACTAAAGTTAGTAGATTATGACTATCAACTCAAAATTTTAAATGAACTGTTTGAATGCAAACTCTAATTAAGCAGTGTAAACTATGTAAAACGTTCATAATATTTGGTGTCAGGAAATCGTTGTGGCAGCTGTTTTGTGCTCTCCATTATGTACAGCAGGTTTGGTAGAAACTGTATAACATCATCTGATTTTGTTTAGGAATTCTGCTTATCTTCTGTCAGTCTCCCATGATCTCATTCTTTGCCCAGTGTTCAAAAAAATTAAGTATTTCCAGCGACTTCATTAAATAAATGCATCAGTTCCACCTGGAGGGAGAGCCACTTTAACTCAAGCTGTGAGTCTTGTGGCTTATTATCTTTTGAAAACGAAGAAGTATTATTGCAAAGGGGATTGTAATTCCATTGCTTGAATGAATGTCCAAATTAGGAAACACTGATTATTGTAAGATAATTGTATACTGAACATCATTTTTGCCAGAAATAACATCAGTCTTTGGTAGTATTGCAGGTGTTTTAAAATTAAAAAAACCTCTCTGTTTGTTAAGGGTGTCTTTTCCAAATCCAGACGTAAGATATGCCTCATCAGTCTCGCCATCTACATTCAGGCTGAAGATCCTTTGCTTTAATTTAGCATACCCTGATTAAAGCTGCTGATTTGCTGTTTATATTGTTTTGAATTGCTTCTTGTTTAGCATTTCATGTTCAGTCTGTTCTTGACTATTCTTTTAATTTAACCCCTTGGTACTTGTTTTCAGTTTCTGGTCTGAAGTTGGCCTCATAGCTATTTTCAGCACATTTCTGCCTTTTGAGTTCACAATTTGTACATCCTAGTAAGACTATAAATTAAATAAATAAATAAATAAATAAATAAATAATGCCTTTTATTTATATAGCACCCTTACCATGCTCAAGGTGCTATATGCATAATTCTGTCTTAATATCTAATATTAGTCTCTCAAAAGATGTAAAATTACCTTGATTTTTTACAATCATTTGCGTTTCAACATTTCATATTAATTAAAGTTCTTGACTGACAAAATCATCTGGCATGTTCTTTGCCAAGAACAATGTGCTATGCTACAAAGCCAAGTTTCAGAGAGTAAAAAGTCTTTGTTTAAAATCACAATAGCATATGTTGTCATTAACAGTATTAATGAATAATTTATATTTAGCAGACTATATTTTAAACTCTCTTATGTATTGATTTTATATTCCTAGTTTTTACATGTAGCCAATTATTAACACTTGCACCTCAATTAAAGATTCCACTTTATAGAAAGAAAAGATAAGAGTAAAACTACAATATTTCCCACACTACTCTTACTACAAAATCAAAGAGAAGAAGAAAAAACAGTGTTAAAACAAAACAAAATGCTGCAAAGTTTAAGTTTGATTGGTTTATTTATGGAGAATACAGACTAACAAGTATGGACATCTTAAAACTTTGATATTTGACCGAAAGCTTTGATTCACCTACTCTATGGAGCAATCTTATTAATAATATTAAAAGTTAAAACCTAAAAGAATAAGATTACAAGTACACTCAGTCGGGATGAAGTTGTTGAGTATTATTCTCCATTATAGGGTGAGGAACCTGGAGCAAAATTGCTGCTTCTCTTGATTGAGAACAAACAGTTTAGGTGGTTTGGACATGTGTGGTAGTTAAAATACCTTTTGACCACCTCTCACAGAGGGTGTAGCAGACATGGCACTTCAGGAGAAAATCTAACAGCAGACATGTTGGAGGGCTTATATCTTTGAACTGGCCTCTAAAAGCCTGGGGTTTCCCCTAAGGATTAGTTGGACTGGTTCATGGTGTGAACCAGGGTGTTACCAGTACAACTTTCACCTTGAAAAGTGTAAAGAAATATGTTAAAATGTGCATCTGTGTGTGATTGGTTCATTTATGATACACATGCCATAACAAGTGTGACCAGGTGGTTTCATTTACTGGAAAATTTTTAAGCATACAATTTATTGTTTTAGGAGTCTACAGGTTTGGCAAAGTTCTGTCTGGGATGGGGCAGATGTCTTTGTGGTTTATGTGTATAATTATTTTTCATCTGAAGCATGTGAATATTATTCCTATGATCTGTTCTTTGGTGGCACTGTGGTCTTCTTTGATGCCACTGTGGTCTTACAGTGAGGAGACTAGGGTTTATATCCTGGGTGTTCCCTGCATGGAGTTTGCATGTTCTCTCTATGTGTGTGTCGGTTTCCACCAGGTGCTCTGGTTTCCTCCCACAGTTCAAAGACATGCATTGTTCCCACAGAGTGTTTGGTGTGTGTGTGTTTGCCCTGTGAGGGACTGGAACCCTGTCCATGATTTGTTCCTGCCTTGTGTCCAGTGCTAGCTGAGATAGGCTCCAGCACCCCCTGAGAGCCTGGTCTGGATTAAATGGGTTAGAAAATGACATGACCTGATCTCTTTTGTCAAAGTCCAAAGCACAACAATTTTGTGTAAGTCTTTACTTGTTTTACAGCTGTGACATATTTTCTCTCTTTTGTAAGATAGAAAAAAGTAGATATTTGATTTTATTGTACTTTTGTCATTCTGGTTGCTCCAATAATGCAAAGCATGAAGCTTTGGAATCCAACAAACAATGTGTTTTGTAATTTTTGTGTTGATGATTTAAAGAGGGTTAAGGTCCATTTTCACAACAAAGGTTCCTTTTTACAATTACACAGGCACACATTTTTATGGGTCTGAAGTCAATTCTCTTTAATCTGTAACTTATTGTACATATGGATAATCAGTATCCTAAAGCAGAGATTTTGTCTGGGTGAGGATAATAAGATTCAGTCCCTCCAGGTATTTTTTTGTGCGTCATTTTGTTCAGTAATGCTAACTATTAGGCATTTTAATTGTACCTGTATATGTATATACTGTATATATTTAGTAGTAAAGTTTCTTTGGTTAATAGTATTCTAATGTGAGCAATACTGTTTTTAATTATGCAATCCACTACCAGATAATAGGTTGCTGAACAATACCTGTTAAGTGGTGTCTCAAACAATTACATTCACTCTAGCAGATAAGAGTAGGAGGCAGATGATGAAAGGTCTGTCTCTAAACAGTTGTGATATGGCTGCTGGTAAATCTTGGGTTTTCCCAAATGTAATGTGCAGTTTTCTACCATTAATATGTGGTGAGATTACTTCTTACTAAAATTAGGATTACTTGGATAGAAAGAGTAGGCTTTTAAACAATAAGATGGATCACTGGCCCTATAAGCAAAATCTGGTAATTGTCAGATAAACTCACTATCTTCAATGCACATGAGCATAAAAAAGCATATAATCTGTTGCAAAATGTTCTAATATGTAAAGAATAATACAGTAATATAGGCTGCTTACACTCTTTGTTGCAAACAACACATAGATGTGGGTCAGTCACTCATTGCCAGGCAACAGAAAACACCACATAGACAAAGCATGCCAGTCTTATCAAGTCCCTTCCCCACCTACGCCCTACCTATGCCACCAGCAATGTGTGCTTTCTGGACCTGCTGGCAACCAAAGATTTTTATCTAGACCTCATCTCCCACATTGTAACAAATACAGGACCTGAAATCTAATGCAATGGGAACTGAGTACAGAAGTATTAGAATGCAATCAACACAAAAGTACTGGTTTCAACAGAGCAGAAATTGGGGAGACACCACAGGTGTGGGAAATGGAGTGTTCATACCATGCTACATTCACAGACCCTGAAATTCTGATTTTCAGTTATCAAAGTAATCAAAATAATTATTCACATATGATGTAAAATTAGAGCCTGTTAGGAAGGAAGAGTGGAGGAGAAACTTCCTTTTAGATACTTTGTTGAAATAATGTATGTATGTATGTATTAATAACAGCCATTCACAAACTTATTTTGGCATCAGAGTTTGAAATTAAATATACATATACATATAAATATACATTATATAAATATACATCACAATTTTGGCTATGCATAAATAAGTACTAGCCAGAATGGTATTGAGGATTATTTTACATTAACATATCTATAATCAAATTTGCTTAAACCACTTCAGGGTCACAAGGTCTTACTTGAACACAAATAACATCAAATCTCAAAACATAACAAAAATAACATATAAAAATCATTATGTCAGTAGCACAGTTAAAACTAATTTAACCACCAGTAAAAAAAAAACTGGCTGGTCAAGCATCATGATGTCACATAATTCACACCTCTGCATCTGTCTGTTCTGCTTGAGGTTAAAAAAGTCAGGTGTCCTAAACAGGAGATGATCTGAGGGAAAGTGTCAAAGAATAGTCAAAATGTAATGGTGCAAAGTCATTAATGCAAGGTTAAAATAATTATGTTGCCAAACTGAAAACAGGAACCAAAAGACAAAGTCAAATATTCATAGCAAAAGTGAAAACAGAGTATTAAAAATTATCCACAATGTAGTGCCTTTAGAAAACTATCCAAATACTTGCATAATGACTGAACAGTACCTCTGTACTTTATACTGGTAGTGAGATGATGTCACACTTCACAGAACTGGTGAATGGCAACCATCATAGTAATGGTAATAGAATCAACTACAAAATGGGAATGCCCATTACAATTCAAAATAATGCCATAGAAAAAACTAAAATAACCTCAAGATACAATTAATAATATTTTTAAAAAGAAAACAACCCAAAAAATATTTTGCTGCAATGCAGAATAATATGAGGAAGAGAACTACTTTCTGCATGTGCAATATTTTAAGACTCATCTTATTTTGTCATGCAGTGTTTCACATCTATAATATGACAGCTGTTATAAATTTATTTTGGTAGTCTGTTCTTGGGGAGAAAACCTGAACCAGTAGAAATTATTACAAAAACACATGTAGGTATTGCCTAAATTAATTATGTACCACACATTGTATACACGAATCATATGTATATAACTTTATAGTGTAATGCTTTATGCAAAACTGTCAAAGACAGAGAATCTACTAAAATGATCAAAGCCACTGCAAGATCATGTAAAAAGAAATACAGTATTCAATTTATAAAAGAATCATGGCATGTAATCTCCCATTTTTTTGGTTGTTGTTTTGACTCTGGGTCAAAGTGATGGATCTGCCAAAGATAAATTAAAAGGTTTGCCTCATTGCCATTGGCCAAGCACAATGGCAAGTAAAGCAATATTTTTAAGCTACCACAGCTAATTTTTAAGAAGATAAATGGAGTCACTGCAATGAGTCTGCGGTGGGTTGGCACCCTGCCCGGGATTGGTTCCTGCCTTGTGCCCTGTGTTGGCTGGGATTGGCTCCAGCAGACCCCCCAAGACCCTGTGTTTGGATTCAGCGGGTTGGATAATGGATGGATGGATGGATGGATGGATGGACTGCAATGAGTCTAGGCCAGTGTTTCCCAGACTTGGTCCTGGGGACCCCCTGTGGCTGCAGGTTTTTGTTCCAACGACATTCCTAATCAGTTACAACACCTGATAATACCTAGCTCATTTAATTAGCTGGTATTTTTTTTCTTTTATTCGACATTCAGAAAAGCATAGCAGCATGATTTTTACATTAATAAGACATTTATAAATATTTCTGCTTTTGCTACGATTTAAATGCTTAACTCTCTTTTGTTGATTTCTTTATACTTTGCCCTTTCTCTGTGCAGTTTTTCCCCCTTCATTGTATCTTAATAATGACAATTTAAAACTAGCAGAGCAGACACCCAGGCAAACAACACTGAATAATCAAAGGCTGCAAGTACTTTAGCATCAGACCCACTAATTAGTAAATAATGGATTAATTCAACAATTAGAACACCTTGAAAAGTAGAATGAAAATCAAGATGAAAATACTGTTAAAAAGAAAAAAAAAAACATTATTCCTATATAACTGCTTGGTACATTTTAATATTTTTTTTAGGAAACTTAATTTTCTAATTTCTATATTGTTCCCTAAACACAGAACTTGGGAAATATCAGTTAACTTAATTAGCCCAGGAGTTCAATTTAAAACAGAAGCTGGTTGGAACAAAAACCTGCAGCCACAGGGGGTCCCCAGGACCGAGTTTGGGAAACACTCTAGGCCAAAGGTGTTGAACTCCATGCCTGGAGGGCAGCAGTGGCTACAGGTTTTCATTCTAACCATCTTCTTCATTAGTGACCAAATTTTGCTGCTAATTAATTTAATTTGCTTTAGTTTTAATCAACTTGACTCAGGCCACATAGTTGTCTTTTTTTAATTACCAGCCAAAAAATAATGAGACACAAAACAAGCTGCCACATGACCAGCTCACCTGTGCCCGTCACACAATATCTGAAAATAAAGAAAAGTGAAGGTCTCAGTAAGGTTGATCTCTCAGGTCACCAAAACATTTTGACAAACAGAAAATCAACAGTTTTGGAAATGTCTGCTGTGGCAGAATTAGAGCAGCAACACACCACAAAATTAAATAATGGGCTTAATTAACAGCAAGAATCAGCTTCTCATTAATAGATTGGTTGGAGTGAAACTGGTTGAAGTTTGAAATCCCAGCTTAGCTGCTCATCTGTTGGCTCGTTTCACGTCTCATTTCTGTTTGGCTGCCATTTCATGAAGAAACAAATCAATTCAGAGGACTGAATCCTTAAAAACAGGGCTATTAAAATGAAGGGAAAAGGAATTAATTAACAGTGAAAACTGGTCAATGATTAGGAAAAGCGTCAGAATGAAAACCTGCAGCCACTGCGGCCCTCCAGGCCTGGAGTTTGACACCCCTGCTCTAGGCAATCTGCAAAATATCAGGTTCTTTTACAATTAACCTTGCTCATTGCAAAACACCTTGGCCAGTTATGATTACATTCATTTTATAATTTACCTACAACATAAAGGGGTTTCAGATAATAAAATGGCTCTTATCTTCTTCCAATCTAATTTTGTTAGGTTAAGATATGTGTATAGGGTCTGCTAATTTATGTCACTCTTTGATTCTCCATTATAATTCATTATATAATTTTCTTCTGCCACTGATGTTGAAGGCTAGCTAAGGCTTAGGTCATTTTGGAGAGATGTCATGCCCTAATGATATTCTCCAGCCCATGTCTTAACTGTTGCATATGAAGTAAGTATGATACATGTTGACAATGTGAGACTGTGAATGATAGGATGGTACTTAATTTTATAGTTTTAGACATTCATGAACACTAAACTGCTACACATACAAACCATACACTTTAAACCACAAGTGATAGAAACTTCTAACTCATGCATTTTAGTACAGGTGATAATTTTGGGCTACTTACACAATTTGCACAATAAAACACTGTTCATGCTCAAAATGTTTTAGTCATCATATACATACAGAACTGGTCTTAGAAGAGCCATCAAATAACATACAGAAACATCCAGGGACATTTAAGATGGCTTTTTAATAATTGTTTTTAACTTTTTGCACGAGCTTTAACAGATAATTGCAAATATTATGTATTTGTATTTATTTATTTAGGTTTTTGTATTTAATTTAATCATTTATCCTTTATAATTGTGATTTTTTTCTTCTTAACTTTTTGTAAATCACTTTGAGCTACATGTCTTGTGTGAAAACATGCTATAAGAATAAATATTGTTGGTGAAAAACTTGTATAATATAAAATAAATGGAACGTTCAAGATATTCTCTTTTTTTTGTAGTTTGCAATAGATTTTACAATTTCAGTTTTGTTTACAAAAGTACCTTGCAATGCAATCATCTGTCTTGTGAATATTATCTATTTGCAAAACCTCTTTTGTAAGTAAGGAATTCTGATAAGATAATGCAAGCTGAAAATAAACACATTCTAAAAAAAAAAAAAAAGAATAAGTAATGTTATTTCCATGACTGAACAGCTCTGGCATACTTACTTAATAAAAAGAAATGCCTCAGGAGAAAAGCTGATGAGTTAAGAGTGAGGTAAAAAAAAAATCTGTATTTGTGTAAGCCACTCAGGTTCATAAAAAATGTAATCATTTACTTCATCAGGTGGAAATGCATAATAAACAAGAATAGTGGTGTCAAATATTTAACCTATTAAATGTGTGCTTTAATTTGAACATTTAAAGTATAAATAGTCTTGATTTTAATACAATTGCATAATTTTTCACTCTCTGATAAATGTTCATAGAGGGCAAGATCCCTAGTAGAGGAAAAGAAATCAAAAATAACATTATATATGTAATAATGGACCTTGAAGTAATCTAAAACAATACACGATCTGCTTATGTTTGACATTGGTTATTTTTAACCTCATGGAAGTGGCTCTTAGGGGGCTAGGGCCACCAGTAAAGTATCAAATATTAAAACAAAAATGATCACATTTGTTATCAGCAATCTCGAAATTGCATAAAACAACTCCCCACATGACTATGATGCCTACACCCAGATTTGTGAAAAGCAGTAACTCTGACCCCTCGTATCCCATTAGAGGACG
Organism: Polypterus bichir lapradei; assembly: GCA_026402145.1. NCBI lineage: Eukaryota > Metazoa > Chordata > Cladistia > Polypteriformes > Polypteridae > Polypterus > Polypterus bichir. The sequence goes on along the minus strand of JANRMT010062829.1, from coordinate 3,230,380 downwards.
AGGTCAGTTGATGTGGCACGCGCAAATCCAAGTCCTTCTGATCTCTTTTGCTTAAGACGACTACTGATTTACTCTTTTTCATTAGGGTGTGATTTTCTGCCCAAAATATGGTACAAAAATTGCTTAAAATGAAAAAAATTCGAGTCTGGATGCTAAAAATAGGGAAGCATCCCAAAAAAACCCCAATGTCTTACATAACTATATATGTCGAACGGTATATTATGGTTTTGTTTTACCGGTGAGCAATATTAAAACGTTAATAAGCAATCCCTATAAAAAAAAAGCCTTAAGCATGTTTAAAAAATAATTGTATTTTGAAGAGCTCCCTTCATATCTATCAGTCATGGTGGATTTATTACAAAAAAAAAGCTAGCTACTTACATTGGACATTAATTGTAACAAAAATCTCTCTTTCATATGCCTTCTTTCATATTTATCTATGGCTCCATTCATAAACTGGTCATCTCTGTTTCATACAGCGCTTTTCACCATCTATGTAACCCCATTTATATCATGTAAAATGGATGTATCTCTAAAGATTCAACAATCTGTAAACTTCTAAAACTAAATTCATTGCCGATCATTTGAATAAGGCTTCACATTTAGGAAAAAGAACTGAAAGAGCTACTTAATCTTTTCATATTCTTATTTGGAACCAATATTACGACAAGTGTATTTTTAGAATACTTTCGCCAATATTCACCAATGTATTGCAGACGCATGTAAACCAATAGACGTATGATTCATGGCCTGCTGAGCCACTCATAAGGTTTATCTCCCTAAATCTGATCGTAACGTTAATACCCAGTAGTGAAAATCGAGTTCAGTTTTTACGTATTTATCATCACTATATATTCATATACATGGCCTCCCTCTCTCTCTCTCTCTATATATATATATATAATGTATTTTGCATGACATCTCTCGGTTAGAAAAGGTACGGCGCTTTTTTAAACATACATGTATTAGTCAATGCGCAGTACTTCGAGGCGTTTGTCTGAGCACCTCCAAAGCGCTGATTCACTCAGCCATTGCCAGTCGAGCGCGGAGTGGCTCGCTTTCACTTCGTGCGTCGTCGATAAGTTTCGTGTGTAATTGTATCAAGGATCACGGGACAGCTGTGCTGCTGCTTTTGGGACGCCGAGAAGCTGACATGGTGTTCGAATCTCTAGTTGTCGACCTTTTAAACAGGTTTATAGGTGACTATGTGGAAAACCTGGACAAATCCCAGTTAAAGCTTGGCATTTGGGGAGGTGAGCAGAATGCGTGGTATTTTGTTTGTTTTTTTTTCACCGGTAGCTTTATAAGATAATAACATCCTTGACTAATATGCTGGGGCTAAGCCGCATCCAGTTGTTCTTTGGCGCTTGACACTTAATCTGTATCAGGTTGAGGCGTACAGGTTTTGAAATATGAAGCCTGTATGTCAAATCGGAATCTGACCGCGTAACGACAGGAAGAAGGTGCACCCTTAGATGTTTCGTGCAGAGTGTGTGCATCGTATGTGCTAAATAGTTACAGATCATTTGCAGTTCATTTCAGGTTTTAATTAAAATCGTGACAGTTTTATATTGCATATTACGTTTGGTGTAACTGTTGTCGTGAGGGATGCTGCTTTGTAGATCTGTGGAGTTTAAATGGTTTGCACTTTGGTTTGTGTAGTATCCCATAACTTAAACAAGTACACTTTGAAAAGAATAGAACCTGAAGTAATCTGAAAGCGTCACGTGTGTACGACGCAAAATTATGAGGCAGAGCTGAGCTGCATGTTGTCATTTCCAGTATTTTTTTGCCATCAAAGTTATTAGTTAATACATTTAATTCGTATGATGTATAATGGAAAGCTAGGATTATTGCTAATCATGCTTTGATTTTAAAGGGTCGTTCCATTTTAATTCAGTAAATTCATCACTTTTTAAAATGTTAATGACCTTTAGCAAATTAATTACCCAAACCTTCCACAGGTCAGAAATAATTTGTTTATTAAAAAAAAGTTTTTCTAAATATATATCCATTTTTCTTCACCAAGTACAGCATGAAAAATGCAATAATGATTTTACTATGAAGCTTTCTAAAAAGCAGCTTTTCAAAAAAATGGTAATATTTAACTTTTGCTTATGTCCAAGTTTCTTTTTTCAAAGACAAAATTCACCTCATTCAAGGCGTTTTTTCAGCTTTTGGTTATTTAAAAAACAATGAAAGGCATGGAGCAAAATCAGCATTGTATAAGGAAATGCATATGCATGCCCTGGTGTATTGTATTTAAAAGAAAAAATCTGAGGTACGAGGCAGTGAACGTTAGAAAAAATTCACAGTAAGACATACTAGTCTGAAGCTCTTGTAGTCCTCTTATTTCATAACTACCTGAAGTGTAAGTATGTTGTTGCATTGTTGGATGGGTTTTGGGGAAAGAGTGTGAGCTCATAATCTTAAAAATCATACACATTATTGTACTGAAAATAAAATGACTTTAGTATGCCTTAGCAAGGCCCTGGCCGTACTTCAGTATTGGTTGAGGATAACATGAAATTGACATTTTGATGAGGGAGACAAGCACACAGCATATCTGTCAGATGCTCCAGCCAGGCTTAAAACTTCAGTTAAAGCTCTATGAATTTCAAATAATCCTGCACTCATTTGTGTACATTTTTCTTCAAAGCTTTATTAGGGATCTTTCAGATCATAGTAAAAATGAGTGTTTTTACATATGCCTTTCACATTGTACCTTGTCTTATTAAGAATGTTATTAGGATGCTTTGTTACAGTTTTGGTAACATTCCTTGCTTTTTGTTATATTAAAACTCTAGTTTATTTATGCTCAACATATTCACAACTCCCAAGTGTAAGCAGGCAATTTTAAAAAGATGTTTTCCTGAACTGGTTCTCCAAATTTCATTCTGTTCTTGTAGCTTTCTATCAGTCTCTCCTACTATTCACTTAACCCACTGTAATGTGAACTACAGGAAAAGTCTTCATTGGTGCCAGGAATCGTGATGTCCTACTCAATTTACAAATGACTTTTTTTTTGGTAGTTTTCTCTTTTGAGAGCAGATAAGTTGTCATAAGTTCATAATTTAGCTTACTTTACAGGGTAAACATCAAGAGCAATACATGCTTTGTTTACAGACTCAGCCAATGCACACTCAGGCTTAGATGTCATCATTTTCATTTTCATCTTGAGCTTTTTTCAACTAATTCTTCCAAGGATCTGTTCAAGCAGTTGGAACATGAGAGTTTTCAGGAATCAGGTTTATGGAAGCATATCTGGCCTGCCAAATATACATTTATTATATAAAAGGTTTTTGTGATCACAGGATGAAGTCCCATAGAGGTTGGGAAATTTAAAGGTATTTTTCCCAATCATAAATAAAAACAGTTTGAATGTCTTTACATTCTCTTCTCAAGCAAAGCAAAGTTTTTGCTTCCTTAGTATACTCTATATATACCGTGTTACCTACTGTATAGTTGACTGTCTCCAGTAACTTAAACTATTATAAATCTCCTTCATGAAAATCCCAATGGAACATTCCTTATTGAGTTTTTCAATGAAAAATACACACTTCTACAAAGTTCTACAACTGTGATTTTAAATATTAATTTTTTTTCAAAATAACTTGAACACTAAAGCAGGACAGTTGCAATAATACACTACTGCTACTTAACAGTTATTGTGTTAACACTGGCCCAGTATCAACTCTGTTGGAGTTCAAGCAGGCAACTGAGCCAGCAGACACACGTCTAGCTTGCAGAGACAAGCTTCTGCCTATCAAAGCATGCACGTACCTGTTGGAGCTTACTAGTGAAGCATGACCAGAAATGTAAAGTCCATCTACATGCAATCACTAAAGGCAATCTCACATTAAATGACTTTTCCAGCAATTTTCAGTTATAAACTTTATTTACGTTATCTTAGACACATGAAAGCAGTTGGCAGCATGCATCTGTGAAAATAATCGTCTAATGTGACATACCCAGTTTTAAAAACCAACTAGTCTGTGATAAAATCAAACTGGTTTAATTTTCTAGTTAGTCAGAGAGGCATACTCTGTGTGTGAGAGCTGAAAGTCAATGATCATTCAGCCTAAAGTGAAATGCATATAATGTAGCCATGAGGAGCAAGGGACATGCATACTTTGAACCTAGCAAACAGAAACCTCTCAAAGGTCATCTGATGTGTCGTGTTTTATGTACTAAAACAGACTGACAAAAAGGTAATAGGTTGAGACTGTGAGAGAATAATTTAGAGCTAACAACAGTTAAGTAATTCGGTTGTAGTGACATTGAAATATGTTAGCCTTTGTTTTAGAAATATCACGAGAACTACTAAAATGGTTAAATAAAGAACAAGAATGTACAAGGAGAACAGTTGATTTAATACACAAAATTAAAATGATTAAAAGATCAGCAGATGACCTATAAACAAGAAGACTGGACAATTGTCACATACACAGAGATTTCATGGGTAATAGTTGAACCTAGGAGATACTGTATGAGAAGAATAAGAGTGTAGTAGAATAGACTTTTATTTAGATAAGTTGTTTGTGTGTAAGTCAATGAACCACTCAGAGTAAATGTATGCATTAATCAGCACTGCACAGGTCAGGTCGGGTAAGGGAGCATGCACTGGTACAGTGCGTTGACGCACCCACCACAAAACGAAACCGGTTAGGATCCTGTTTGGCAGCCCCCCATGTAGACACGGAGGGTCCCACCCTCCGGAAATGACCCTCTGTCTGTTGCAGCCAGGTGTTACGTGGGCGTCCCCTGTGACTGGTCCAGCTACTTGTGTTCTCAACAATTAGGATCCTGTGAGCCGGATCACCACCGGGGAAATGCGCCCCATGGCTGTAGTGCCGTAACTGATGCTCCCTCACAATGTAGGTAGTGTGCCTCATTCGGGACTCTATTAGCAACTGCACAATCAACACAAAGTCAAACCAGCCGTACCCAAGGATTCTTCAAAGAGCCACATTACTGAAGGAGTCCAGTCTTCGTCTCAGGTCACTGGTTAGCGTCCATGTCTCACAACCATTTAGCAAGACAGAAAACACCAGGACTCTAAAGACTTGGACCTTCTTCCTTTTGGATAGATATCGGGAGCACCACACACCCCTTTCCAGCAACCTCATGACCCCCATGCTTTCCCAATTCGTCTGCTGACTTAATAGGAAGAGTCACCAAAGACATGATTGTCACCATAGACATAGAATTACTAGACGCCGCATGACCAGCAGTATCATACGTCAACATCACTGCCATATTGTGAGTGGCACTGCTGTGGAGTGAAGTAATGGATAAAGATGCCTTACGCATGTGCTGCTTGGGATTGTACAAACTGCTGTATGCTCCAAACCAGATCCCGGGGGATTACATTTCATAGGTAAGGCTGAACAATTGTTTTGGGTATATTTGGCCATTAGAAAATTCCGTTTTATAATCTTAACTTTAGCTACGCCAGGCTAAGCTAGCAAAGCTATGCATTTATGTGCTCAAATGAGCCTCCAAACAACGTTTTGGCTAAACGTATTTAATCACTAACTATGTAGATTGTTGTTAGCTGTTAACATTTCTCAAACTTTAAAGGTTTCCCAAAGAAATCCACCTCAGGAAGCAGTAGGAGGTAGCCCTTAGATGGGATTTTGAGAAAGCTGTCCTGTGATGTGTGCCGTGCTAGTTTGGTAACAGATGCTGTACCGTCATCATATGATCAAAGCTACCACTTGCTCACATTAAAAAAACAAAGGAGGTTTGATGATTCCTTCTGAGGGGACAGTCAAGGTGGTCAAAGTAGCTGAGCATGTTTTCCGACAGTCGACATTAGGGCAAGCTGTTAGTGTATCTTTGATCAATCCGTTTGTTCGGGCTGAGATTGGTTCAGATGGTGCATTTTTTCTCAAGGAGCACATTGAGTAAACACAGTTTGAAATTGACAACCATCATTTTATGCTCATGTCTTTAGTTGTGTCTGTCTTCCACAAACTAAGGCTGCACCATATTGCCTGACTGAATACTTTAAAATTACAGAATCTGAGTGAGCGAGAGGGAGTGTAAGTCTGTAGGAGATCAGTGAGGTATGGGAGAACAAGACTGTGGAGAGCTTTAAATGTTAACAGTGGTATTTTTTATTGTATTCAGTAGTGAAGAGGGAGCCAGTGAAGTTGAGAGGGAATAGGTGTAATATGTTCAGTGGATTTAGATCAGGTTATTATCCTGGCAGCAGAATTTTAAAGTTGTAAGCAATGGATATGTTTTTGTGGGATGCCAGATAGAATAGCATTGTAGTAATCTATATGTGAGGTGACTAGGGCATTAACACTAGAATTACCAGAGCCTACGAAAAAACTCTTAGATCCATCCCACCTTAAATCGCTTCTCACCTCTCTGTTAGTGTCTATTGTCCTTTAAATGTGTGGATAAGCAGCAAACAGCAAGCAGCCTGCCATCACATCCCACACCGACGCACAGTCTTCTCAGCTCAAGTCTGTTTATCTGCGTGTCAGTTGCTTGGAGTTGTATAGAGTGAGAAGTCAAGCAAAATCACACCTTTTATAAATACTGTATCGTTATTTGGAACACATGCATTTCATGTGTGTTCCATGTCTACAACAATCTATGTACATACACGTGTAATGCCACGAAAAGTGCACGCAGACACTTCAGTTCGCAAGCATCCTACAGCGTAAAGTCACAAGTATAGTGCAGAGCTATAGCGTGTCTTTATGTGAAAACGTGAACGCGACTGAGAGAATGAAACAATAAAAAAAACAAAACAAAGCTAATCTTTACAAGTATCATACATTTACACTGGCTGTTACAGACTGAAATCAAATGTATGTTTTTATTCTAAAATAGTAAGAATATAAGCAGCTCATTTCTCAAAACAGACTCGTCGGGGATCGAACCTGTGAAGTTTTGATTACCAATCAACAGTTGATACTGTTGCACCACCGAAGCAGTCGTAGTAAATGTGTGTCAATGTCGCACCCTAACGCGGGTTCTTTTTTTTTTTTGAATAAAAGCGCACTTGTTCTGTTATATTTGTACCTTTTGTGAAAGTGTTTCTTTGATATTTGGACTTCAGGCTTCACACATTATAAACTTCATGTCTACATTTTGTCAATTATTACTAAAACATGAAAAATGTTTCTGTTTTAACGATGTGTTTACATAAATCATTTTAGACACGGAACACACATGAAATGCATGTGTTCCAAATAAAGATATAGTTTGCTGCTTTTCCACACATTTACAGGACAATAGATGCTGACGGAGAGGTGAGAAGCGATTTAAGGTGGGATGGATCTACGAGTTTTTTCGTAGGCTCTGGTAATTCTAGTGTTAACCAATACTTCAGTACTGTGTTGCGTAAGAACAGGACAAAGTCTAGAAATGTTTCGGAGATGGAAGATGGCAGTCTGAGAAATGTTACTTATATGGGAGGAATTATTTAATTATTATTATTATTATTATTATTATTACTACCAAAATACCCGCGCTTCGCAGCGGAGAAGTAGTGTGTTAAAGAAGCAATGAAAAAGAAAAGGGAACATTTTGAAAATAACGTAACATGATTGTCAATGTAATTGTTTTGTCACTGTTGTGAGTGATGAGTGTTGCTGTCATATATATATATTTACACACACACACATAAACATATATATATACATATACACATATATATACATATATATATATCTACATATATACACATACATATACATACGCACATACATACATACATACACACACATATATACACACAAATACATATATATATATATACATACACACACACATATATAAACATATATATACATATACATACATATCTACATATATACACACACAGCTATTTCGTATCAGTGCAAGACGCTGCTTGTTAAAACGGATAACTCCCGCTCTTACGTGCAAGTCTGCGTGGATATTATGAACTATCGTATTTGTTCAAGTTCTATTTAAATTTTAAATAGAAGGAATTTTTATTTAGTCGACAGAAATATCTTTGGTAGGAATGGTAAAAAGAGACAGGAATATTATTCCTGAATAAATCAACTCAAACCTTAAACAACTTATAATATTTTGCTCTCCATAAAAATATATCCTGTCTAAATTATACAAGTTAGAAATAAAGTAAACGTTAAAAGAACAAACATTCAAATTTCTTTACTCTTATGTAATTTTATATAAAAAATAAACTTAGATTTTAAATATCCCAAAAGATTTTGTTCTCCATAAAAATATATCCTGTCAAAATTATACAAATTCAAATATGAACATGCTGCATAACAAAACCTGGAAATATAAATAAAATGTGTTCCTTTCAGCAATAACAAATCAAATCATTCAGTTGTCTTTGCTCATATGTCATTTTAGAGCTGGACGCCTAGTATCTTTTTTTGGCAACAAGTTCGTTTATGTTTGGTGTGAGGTTCTGTGTTGTGGAGATTCTCAGGATGGACTGCAGGTGCTCATCAGTGAGGCGACTCCTGTGTGCTGTTTTGTTAGTCTTTATCACTGAGAAGAGCTTCTCACACAGATATGTGCTACCAAACATGCACAAGGTTCGAGCCGCATGTAGACGGACTTTTTTTGTTCTTCAAAGTCACCAAAGCGCCGTGCGCTCAGTTTATCAGCAAAGTGCGTACTTGGGAACACCGTAGTGACGACTTGGTTCAACATTACTTGGCAACAGGGAAAGTGGGGCAAGTTGCAATGGTGCATTTGTGTCTCCCATAAAAGCAGCTTCACTTGAAATCACTTTGTGATTGTGCACGGGTAAAAACGTCCGCTGAAGTGTCAGATTCTTATTTAATTCTTCTGCTTTCTGTATCTTCTGCATTGCATTCAGGTCTTTCAGGTTACCCTGATGTTTTGTCTCATAGTGCCGTCTTAGATTAAATTCTGTAATTACAGCCACATTAGCTCCACAAATGAGACACACGGGTTTAACGGCAATGTCAGTAAACATATACTCAGCCTCCCATCGGTTTTTAAAGGCTCTATTTTCAGAATCAACTTTTCTCTTAAGCATCGTGTGGGCTAGCTTCGCAATAACTTGCAAGCTAGACTTGATTAACGCGGGAAGTGTTCGGCAAGGCAGCTGAAGCACTACATTATGGGATCTGTAGTTTATTGTGTTACCAGCGCTTCATATACCCGGGCCATTAATAACAGTAATCTATACTAATAAAAGGCAAAGCCCTCACTCACTCACTCACTCACTCACTCACTCACTCACTCACTCACTCACTCACTGACTCATCACTAATTCTCCAACTTCCCGTGTAGATAGAAGGCTGAAATTTGGCAGGCTTATTCCTTACAGCTCACTTACAAAAGTTAAGCAGGTTTCATTTCGAAACTCTACACGTAACGGTCATAACGGTCGATAACGGTCGACAACGTCCGCCATGTTGAACTTTCTTATTTATGGCACCATCTTCACAAAATTTGGTAGGCGGCTTCCCTGCGCTAACCGAAACCGATGTATGTACTTATTTCGATGGTATGACGCCACTGTCGGCCGCCATATTGAACTTTCTAACGTCACTAATTTTCCAACTTCCCGTGTAGGTAGAAGGCTGACCCCGTCTTCACGAAATTTGGTAGGTGGCTTCCCTGCGCTAACCGAAACCAATGTACATACTTATTTCGGTGGTATGACGCCACTGTCAGCCGCCATATTGAACTTTCCAATGTCACTAATTCTCCAACTTCCCATCTATGTAGAAGGCTGAAATTTGGCAGGCTCATTCCTTACAGCTTACTTACAAAAGTTAAGCAGGTTTCATTTCGAAATTCTACACGTAACTGTCATAACGGTCGACAACGTCCGCCATGTTGAACTTTCTTATTTATGGCCCCATCTTCACGAAATTTGGTAGGCGGATTCCCTGCGCTAACCGAAACTGACGTATGTACTTATTTCGATGGTACGACGCCACTGTCGGCTGCCATATTGAACTTTCCAACGTCACTAATTCTCCAACTTCCCGTGTAGGTAGAAGGCTGAAATTTGGTACTTATTTCGGTGATATGATGCCACTGTCGGCCGTCATATTGAACTTTTCAACGGTCTTTGTTACTTATGGGCCCATCTTCAAGAAATTTGGTACACAGGTTCCCAACGCTAACTGAATCCTACTTACGTACATATATACGTCCATAGCCTGCAGCTTGGTCACCGTGTGAGGCGGCATTGGGTCCCCCATCCTAACGCCTCCCACGTTGTTGGCTGCCTGCCTCTATAAGGCCGTCTGTCGCTCCAGTCTCTACATTCCCTTCCTTGCTTCGCCACGGTATTCACGTCTCCCTGCTGATAACTACAGCCTTTTTATTTAATCCAAGGCTTCTCCACTGTTTTATTGTTCATTTATTACGATTATAGTTATTGTGTAGGTATTTTAGACTTACTTTACATTGTTCAGGTACCCATTTCCTTTATCATTCCAACCGTACCCCCATTAACATGTCTTTCGAGGTGATCACCATCGATCAAAGAACTGTCACTTACCGAGTGGTTTCCATGCCCGGAGATGGCACCTGCCTTTTCCAGTCTCTTTGTTACATATTGCATGGCCATATCAGGCTCACTCTTGATATCCGGAGGAACATTGTGTCTTATATATTGAATGACTGGGACAGGTTTAAGGTGTGGACTGATGACGGTACAGGAGATAATTATACTACACAGGAGCACTACAAGAGTGAAATGCTTAAGTGTACCGAAATGCCCAAATATTTTACACCTTTGGACAACCGCCAATGCCTCTTAAACATCTTAGATTCACAGGTGACGATTTCAGTAGTGGACACTTTGATGTTTAGAAATGTTTAAACTCTCAAAAGCTGGATGTGAAGTTATCGATGAAACTGGTTGTATACTTACAACGCTTGACAGATGCCGAATGTCACTTCAACACAAGTCCTACAAATACTGTCGTAATTGAAACAAACCATGAAACACAAACCGATTATGACAGCAGCAATCCAAGCTGTGAGATTTGAGACAAGATTACTGTTCACATGGCCAACTGTACGTTGCATGCTCAAGAGTAAGCTCAGCGCACAGCTTGGTCATATTACAACTGGAGGGCCGAACTGACAACGTGGCATACAAAGAGATCCTTAACAAATAATTATTGGTATATTTTCCCTCAGTTTTAAAAAGGTTTAATTGTCTTCTTAATAAAAATTTTAAGGCAGTACTTCGCCGCTGCGAAGCGCGGGTATTTTGCTAGTACAGTATATAAAATGATCTCGCGGGCCGGATATAATTACATGCCGGGCCAGATGTGGCCCGTGGCCCTTGAGTTTGACACATATGGACTAAATAGAACTTGAAAAGATATATTTTTTCGTACATCGAGCCCGCGTGCTAATGTGGTTTTGCCTGCATGCCTCAATAAGTGACCCTCCCCTCGCTCTTACTTTTTTACCGTTCATCTAATGAATACACTGAGTATGGCTTTACCAAAACAATCATTGATTGCGAATAAAGTATTCATTATTCGAGTATGTAGATCGGGGTATATATATACATATATATATACCCGCGTATCGCAGCGGAGATGTAGTGTGTTAAAGAAGCTATGAAAAAGATTTGTTTCTTACTGCATCAATAAACGGCTCGTCTTCTTCTTTATCTGAGACCTGACACACTGCATGCACGGATTTTTTTTTTTAACACTGTCTTCCTTTAGCGGGACATTCACTTTTTCCACCGTGTGCTTTGTTTCTGCAGTAGCTGCAGTTATGAATAATATGTTTGTATGTATCAGACGCTTCATATTTTTTTGCTGCCTTTTCAATTGTGTAATTCGGTTTTTGTTCAGCGCTCTTCGGAACTGTTGCTTTTTGTCTGTGCACTGCGTCAGTTCATGTGAGCCGCTCGGTGTACATGCATCGAAGGTTCCCAGCTGTGCTGCTGCCATGTCGTGCTATGTCCATGGCTGTATCTAATGCTACCGAAGTCCCGGTACTTAAAACTTTCTCTCGCAGTTTCGCTGAGTTTGTGCCAAACACCACCCTGACCATCTCATCTTCCTCTGCATAAGCACAGTCCTTCACCCGTGAATATTTACCCGTGGCAGT
>JANRMT010062829.1:3193820-3213287 GCA_026402145.1 Polypterus bichir lapradei | reverse complement strand
CGTGCTATTGTGGTTTTGCTTGTGTGCTTCAGTAAGTTACCGTCCCCTCGCTCTTACTTTTTTACCGTTCATCTAATGAATACACCGAGTATGGCTTTACCAAAACAATCATTGATCGCGAATAAAGTATCCATTATTCATGAAGCTTCAATAGGTGAATAGGTGATCTGTCTTTCTGCGTTAACCGCATGCGTTTTCATACGTCTCAAACTAAGGGGATGCGAGGTTAAAATAAATCGAGAAGCGCGCGTACATACTTAGTGCATCCCCTCTCGGGAATCGAACCTCGGACGTGGGCGCTACAGGCGAATGCTTTACTATCGCGCCACTGCGTGTGGTTTATTTATTTGAGCGTAGCAGTGTAATTCGGTTTTTGTTCAGCACTCTTTGGAACTGTTACTTTTTGTCTGCGCACTGCGTCAGTTCACATGAGCCGCTGAATATGGTTTTATATGTCAGTCGCTCGCTTCTAATTGTTTCGCTGCCTTCTTAATTATATAATGCATGTTTTCTAAAGCGCATTTTGTAGCTCTTCCTGGCTTTCTACGTAATGCGTGATTACGTGAGAGGCGTGATGATGTCATACGAAACTCCGCCCCTCCAGCTGAACTCCATTACAGTAAATGGAGAAAAACGACTTCCTGTTATGACCATTACGCGTAGAATTTCGAAATGAAACCTGCCCAACTTTTGTAAGGAAGCTGTAAGGAATGAGCCTGCCAAATTTCAGCCTTCTACCTACACGGGAAGTTGGAGAATTAGTGATGAGTCAGTCAGTGAGTGAGTGAGTCAGTGAGGGCTTTGCCGTTTATTAGTATAGATTATTATTTAATAATTGCCATTATGAGTGTATAAATGGTTTTAAATAATTGCATTTAAACGATTTGCCAAAATCTGTTGTATGTAAACGATACTGTTTTAAACATCATTGTTTTTTCAGCAGAAAACCCAGTTTCCACATCTACGAGTTTAGGAAGGAGGTGAGGCAGGCACTGGGTGGCAGTGAAGAGTTACCAGACAGCTGGGAAACTACAGCAGATGTAATAAGGGTGACAACAAGAAGGGTGCGTGACACCTGGAAAGAGGAAGAAGGAAAAGGAAACCTGGTGGTGGAATGAGGAAATACAGGAGAGTACACAGAGGAAGAGGATGGCAGAGAGGAAGTGGGATAGTCAGAGAGATGCAGAAAGTAGACAAGAGTACAGTGGAACCTCGGTACACGTACAACTCGGTTCACGACCAAAAAGTTCGCCAAACTTTTGCCTCGGTTCACGACCACACACTCGGTATATGAACAAGCCAGTTTCCCTTTTGGTTTGTGCGCGCCGATGATTTCCACACGTGTTGCATTGTTCTCGGTCAGACGTGCCTGCCTGCTGCTGCGAGAGAGAGGGGGAGGATGCCTGCACGTGCGTGCCTGCCTGCTGCTGAGAGGGAGGGGGAGGGTGGGTGCTGCTGCTGAGAGAGAGAGAGAGAGAGAGCCTTCACCTGTGTGTCTGCCTGGCTGGTTCATACGCGCCGATTACTGTATTTAAGCAGAGCCGCTCCCTGTTCATTGTTCTCAGTCAGACGTGTGTGCTTTTGCAGTTAACTATGGCTTCTAAGCAAGTGAAGAGTGGTGAGAAGAAAGTTTTGAAGAAAATTGAAATCAAAGTAAAGAAAGAAATTATTGAAAAGTTTGAGCGTGGGGTTCATGTTACTGATCTTGCTGCCGAGTACAAGAAGTCAAAATCTACGATTTCGACTATTCTAAAGCAGAAAGAATCTATTAAAGCAGCTGATATTGCAAAAGGAGTTACAGCGTTAACCAGGCAGAGGCCTCAATTGCTGGAAGAGGTGGAAAAACTGCTTACCAGTTTATTCATTTACCAATTTGAGAACACTCTTGCTTTCAAGCAGCACAATGTAAACAAAACCAGACTGCCAGTAATGTGGAGGGCAAACACGAAGGGTTGGGTCACAAGGACTTTGTTTTTGGAATGGCTGCATGAGGCTTTCGCTCCCACCAGCTAAACAGCTAAAAACACCAGAAACCCAAGAAATCACAAGAGAGAAAACACCTGAAGGAAAACATCCCTCCATTGTGGAGCCAGACTCTCCCTCAAAAGTGTAACCTCCTCTACACCCAGTTCCTCCTCACTTCATGCCAGAACTCGACTCATGCAAGGTTAGTTTTCTTGGTGGTTTATGGTTTTTGTATTACGGATTTTTCAAAAGTTAATTTTTCAGTTCGTAGCGTGAATTGTTGCAGTGTTACTTTTCTCTTTTTTCAAATGTTCATTTTTTTCCCTGTGCTTAAAACTCGTTAAAAAAAAGTGTCTACATGGAGTGGTTCGTAGCGTGATTTGTTGCAATGTTACTTTTCTTGGTGGTTTATTAAATTACAGATTTTTCAAATGTTCCTTTTTTCCCTGCTTAAAACTCATTTTTAAAAAAATTGTTTACTGTACAGTACAGCGATCGGGCTGTAAGGCTAATAGTGTGATCTCCTGCACTGTTACTTTTTTGGTTGCTTGTGGTTGGTTTTTAAATTAAAGTTCGGCTTTGTTCAAATGTTCTTCTCTGTTCCGAGAGAGAGAGAGAGAGAGAGAGCGAGCCTGCTCGTGTAGCTGAGCAGGGAGCCTGGGTGTTTTCTATCAGTGTTATTCAATGTTTTTACATTAGTTTACTATTACACTGTGCATTCTATGGTGTAATTAACTATATTTGTGCTTAATCTTTACATATATATTTACATACAGTTTGTACGGTCTGGAACGGATTAATTGTATTTACATACAATCCTATGGGGTAAATTGCTTCGGTTCACGACGAACTCGGTTTACGACTAGAGTTTTGGAACGAATTATGGTCGTGAACCAAGGTTCCACTGTACAAGGAGATAAGGCACAAGGTGAAGAGAGAGGTGGCGAAGGCTAAAGAAAAGGCGTATGATGAGTTGTATGAGAGGATGGACACTAAGGAGGGAGAAAAGGACTTGTAACGATTGGTTAGACAGAGGGACCGAGCTGGGAAAGATGTGCAGCAGGTTAGGGTGATAAAAAATAAAGATGGAAACTTACTCACAAGCGAAGAGAGTGTGTTGAGCAGATGGAAAGAGTACTTTGAGAGGCTGATGAATGAAGAGAACAAGAGAGAGAAGAGGTTAGATGATGTGGCGATAGTGAATCAGCAAGTGCACTGGATTACCAAGGAGGAAGTAAGAACAGCAATGAGGAGGATGAAAAATGGAAAGGCCGTTGGTCCAGATGCTGTACCTATGGAAGCATGGAGGTGTTTAGGAGAGATGGCAGTGGAAAGTGTGAGGATGCATGAGGAGTGGAGTAGAAGTGTACTGGTACCGATATTTAAGAATAAGGGGCATGTGCTGGACTGCAGTAATTACAGGGGAATAAAATTGATGAGCCACAGCATGAATTTATGGGAAAGAGTAGTGGAAGCTTGGTTAAGAAGTGAGTTGATGATTAGTGAGAAGCAGTATGGTTTCGTGCCAAGAAAGAGCACCACAGATGCAATGTGTGCTCTGAGCATTTTGATGGAGAAGTTTATAGAAGGCCAGAAGGAGTTGCATTGTGTCTTTGTGGACCTGGAGAAAGCATATGACAGGGTGCTTCAAGAGGAGCTGTGGTATTGTATGAGGAAGTCGGGAGTGGCAGAGAAGTACGTAAGAGTTGTACAGGATATGTACGAGGGAAGTGTGACAGTGGTGAGGTCTGCGGTAGGAGCGACAGATGCATTCAACGTGGAGGTGGGATTACATCAGGGATCAGCTCTGAGCCCTTTCTTATTTATAGTGGTGATGGACAGGTTGACAGACGAGATTAGACAGGAGTCCCTGTGGACTATGATGTTTGCTGATGACATTGTGATCTGTAGCAATAGTATGGAGCAGATTGAGGAGACCCTGGAGAGGTGGAGATATGCTCTAGAGAGGAGAGGAATGAAGGTCAGTAGGAACAAGCCAGAATACATGTGTGTAAATGACAGGGATGCCAGAGGAATGATGAGGATGCAGGGAGTAGAGTTGGCAAAGGTGGATCAGTTTAAATACTTAAGATTAACAGTACAGAGTAATGTGATTGTGAAAGAGAGGTGAAAAAGAGAGTGCAGGCAGGGTGGAATGGGTGGAGAAGAGTGTCAAGGGTAATTTGTGACAGATGGGTATCGGCAAGACTGAAAGGGAAGGTAGTGAGACCAGCTATTTTCTATGGGTTGAAGACAGTGGCACTGACGAGAAAGCAGGAGACAGAGCTGGAGGTAGCAGAGTTAAAGATGCTAAGATTTGCACTGGGTGTGACGAGGATGGACAGGATTAGAAATGAGTACATTATAGGGTCAACTCAAGTTGGACAGTTGGGAGACAAAGTCAGTGAGGCGAGATTGCGTTGGTTTGGACATATGCAGAGGAGAGATGCTGGGTATATTGGGTGAAGGATCCTAAGGATAGAGCTGCCAGGGAAGAGGAAGGCCTAAACGAAGGTTTATGGAGGTGGTGAGAGAGGACATGCAGGTGATGGGTGTAACTGAATAAGATGCAGAGGACAGAAAGATAAGGAAGAAGATGATCTGCTGTGGCAATCGCTAACGGGAGCAGCTGAAAGAAGAAGAAGATATCTCCAAACTTAATTTCTTCCACAAGGCTGCGTTTGAAAGCACTACGGCTGTTTACCCTTTGCACAGTGCCATCTTGGTATGGTTACACTAGGGATGTGGTCTTCACAAACAAGAGAGAAGCTTGTCTGTCTGATCTTCCGTATTTTACATACCATAACAGAATAGAAAAAAGAAACTGAGGGCAGAGATTGCAGCTTTTATCCCATCGTAGAGTACCGGCACTGTCCGGTAGCACGCTATTGGCTGTCAGAAAAAGGGGCAAGGACGACTGTGCTGGAAGATTAGTGCTTGGTCGGTAAATCTGACATAGGCTATGATTTTTCAGATGTGTAATTTGACATGGTGCAGTGACAAGATCAGTAGCTGCGATTGACAAATCTGGCATACTCCCGTGACACAAAGTGGTGTAATGTGACAGGTTAAGATACCTTACAATATACCATCCAACAGTGTACCATATTTACACTTTAGGTTGTTTTTATGAAAAGAGAATGAGATTAGATAATTTTGTTGAATAAAAAACGAATGGCCCCTTAAAAAAAAAAAAAATGTACCTTGCTTATCATAGCAGCATTAAGTACAGTTGGGATAGATATTTGAACAGACAACTATACTGTAATCTTGTTCATAACAATTTGAAAATAAATGCTAAGCATCCATTCCTTATCACAGCCGTGTCTGACAGAATATTAAAAAGTTAATTTTTCCACTTAACCAATCAATTGTCAGCTGAGTATCATGCTGTCAAATAATGAAAGCAGAATTCATATATTTTTTATTTCCCCACTGGTTCTATAATGGAATTAAAGTGACAATGATAAAAGCCTTTGAAAGTGCAGCGGAATTTTTCTGCTTTATTAAATTAAACTATCTGGGATACATCCTGTACTGAAATTCAAGCCCTGCCATAATTTTATGACCGCATGCCATGACTTTAAATGTATTACCAGTTTTATTATGCTGTTTTTGTCATTTTACCGATCACTTTTCATTATTGTGCCTGACACATTATCCTTATGCACTCTTTGTGTTGTGAAGGGGAGAACTGAATGAGAGAAAATAGCTCAACTATTGTCACCAGGAAATACTCTGCTTATAGGCAATTACTGTGAGCTTGAACTTAGTTCTTCTTTTGCTCAGTGTAAAAAGGAGCTATTTTTCTAATGTCTTTTACAAAGATAGAACTTTATTTGTCCCCAGGGGGAAATTTGGCTTTTTGCAGAAGTTCTTTAAATAAATACATAAATAGGTAAGTAAATAAGTAAATAAATAAATATACATAAACACTTCGGTCTGAACACACACTTGAGTAACTATAAAGCAAGAAAATTCAAAAGAAAGAAAAATAAGACTTGGTCTGTCACAATTCCAGTGAGGCATTATGCAGATATCTTGCTATTGGCGTAAAGGAGCCGCAGTAGCAGTTCTTGACACACTTCTGCTGAATAATTCGTTGGCTGAAAGTACTCTGTGTTAGTGTGTAATAGAGAGGATGTGCCCCATTCTTTATAATCACACTCGGTTTTATTTTAGTTTTCTCCTTTGCTGTGAGTGTGTCTTATAACTGATCTTGCCTTGATGTTAAAGTGATGTTACCAGCCCAGCGCACCACAGTGAAGAAAACCACACTTTTTTTTGTTTTAATAATCCAGATGTCAAGGGCAGTTACCACAGTGTAACTGTCCATAACAAAACACTTTTAAGACTTGTTACTTCGAATTTTCTTACATTCCTGAGAAAAAGAATGTGATAACATGGCATACCAATAGGCTGATTATGTTCTACCACCTAAATGTAAAGGCAGATTATTTTATGGAAGAAAAGATTAGGGGATGAAGAGATGAAGCATGAGTCAAAAAGCAAGTGTAAGATTCATAAACTAAAAGTCAATAAGTCACGATGCTAACCCCAAGACACTAAACCAAAAAATGTTTTTAGGAGGGCTGGTAAACAGAAAAACAGTAAAGTAAACAACACTAACAAGTCTTTTTATTTTTTATCTGCAGTCCCGGACATGCATGGAGTGTCTTAAGTAGTTTTTTTTTTCAGTTTAAGAATGTGGATTAGAATTCTCAATAAAGTCATATATTCTGGCTGTTCTACAGTTTGATTGCAGAATATGAATACAAAAAAACTGACTGCACAGAATATCTTTTGAGGTGTGTCGGTTTTGTAGCCTATGCTTGTAAAAATGGTGACACTTTGTGATTTTTAGACAGAGGGGATGTTGAATTTAACGACTGGACATCATCAGGATGACAGATTACATGATGACTCTGTGCAGACATTTCAGCACACTTTCATATTTCCAAAGTACTGCAAGCTTCCTGCATTTTGACAACCAACCTGCTGTCTGTGGAAAGCTTTTGATCTATGGCGAGTTCAGCTTCAATCTCAGACCTTTTATTTTCCATTTTCAATTCTGCTGTGATTCAGAAAAAAACATGAGATATCAGGCACACAATCCTTCATTTCATTTTCAGTCCAAAACACCTGAGTTCCTTCTTTTGTGGGCATTCCATTTATGCATGTTACTTCCATATTCTTGCGCACACATAAGCATTCCCTTATGACTTACGACAAAATCAAATAATCAAAATCAAATTTGGTTTCTGTGAGTTGCAGGCCAGTCTAAAGGAGTATCTGGGGATGTCAAACTACACAATTGCTGAGGAAGGGTGCTAGCCATGACTGCTCCCAACTCTCAGCACAGAAATGCTGGCTAATGTTGGCTTCTAGGTATTTAGTAATACAAACAAGCAGGTGGTGTTGCTTAATTTGGAATAACTACTTTTCATCTGCTAGATTACATTATTAACACCTGACACAACACAATAGATCTGTTCTCCATATACTGCTTTCCTTCCTATTGCGCAAAGTGGCAAGATCACAATGCACTAAATTGCAATGTAAGTAAAACTGTTGTTTTCATCTGATGTGTCCTATCATGACAAGCTACTGAAAGCCATTTATATTTGGGTACCAAAGCTGTCCTTGGTTGTTACTCTCTGTTGCTATAGCCCAGTTATGCTACCTTCTTTGACCTCTTCAACAGTTTCAGATAACAAGACTTCCATCGGATGGATCTTTGTTTGGTGGTGATCAATTCTTTGTTCACTTAAAGCCTTTGTAACATTATGTAATTTCTAGTCAGACTTGGCATTTGGAGATGCTGATCTCATTGCTGGAAAACATCAGTTTTCACAACTAAAAATCAAATGAGCTTGTAAAAGTTAGCAAGCCTGTAATAACTATCTAGCACAGTTTCTCATTTCTGCAGTATCATGAGCTTGTTCCTTTGAATTACAGCCAAGAATTTGTTGTCTGAAGGAACCTGTTGCTCTGCACAAAGGGTTAACAGGTATGGTGCATTCTGCTGCAGTATCTTCTCCACCCCCCCTTTTTTTCCTATTATCTCATGTAACACATGATACATCAAACAGATGAGCTTCTCTTCTGTTTGTGAGGTCCAAAACACCCTTATTCCTCATTGCTACATTATGTGCAATGTAGTTAAGATGAGTGTTCAAGGGTTGTCAGGTCCCATGCACAAAGAACCTGCACTTTCGACTAAATACAATCAAAACTGTTTGATTTTGTCAGAGTGAGTTTTTGTCTATTTCACATTACACAACTAGCCACATAAGAGTGTGCTATGGACTGCCTCGGACTTGCTAAGAATGTAAATGAAAGCTATGACTGAAAATTGCTGAAAAGGTTGTTAAATATGATAGGGTTTTAAGACAGTGTTTCAGCATTAACCCTTCAACACTGTTTTCTACTTCTGGTGCAGTTGTACTACAGCTATTAAAAGCCACATCTGTAGTCTTGATCAGTCTTGCACAGAATCATACAAAGAAACAATCTATCTGGACCTGTCTGCATACTGTAAATGGCATTGAGCACATAATGTACTGTATGTTGGTTTCACTAAATAAATAATTTATTTAGCAAGGACAGGTGTACCTATAAAAGATTCAAATCCAAATATCTGTTCTTTTACATCATATTAACCAATATTTTCTATTCATGCATCCAAATCAAATTTTTTAGTCTTGTTTCCATATTTTGGGGTTTTACTGACTCACCATTATCTACTGGCCCACTGACTTTATTGGTGTCTGCAAATGTATTCAACAAGATAATTACACTTTTATTTTAATCACTTACTTAGTTATAGGCAGCAGCTGAAACCGCTTTAATACCATCTTACTTCATCTTAGACATATTTAGAAAGACATGTTGGATATGTGCTACTACTGTAATCATCCACTTATAAACTAGAAAAGCTATATAAATACTTGATCAAAGAAACAAGAAGTTGTGGAAATGAATAAGATTTTTTTTGTTTAACTGTTACAAAATACAGCATAATCATTGAAAATGAAAGTAAGCAACATTTTCGGTTGGGTTTATTTTTAGTCTGTGAGCAAACATTTTATTCAGCAAAGTTTGAACTCATGACTATGTTAGTTGGATACTTTGTTGTAATCTTGTTTGTTCTGTAAAATGTATGATAATTTGTGGTTTATTTTAGCAACTGTTAAAGCAATAGGAAAACCAAATTCAGAATTTGATAACTGTAGTATTTCTTACTATGATATACATATATGTCAAAAGAAACCGGTTTTCAGTATTTTTAAAGTGCTCGAGCCACCATTATTTAGATCTAGTGGTTATTTGTGATCATACTTTAAATATAGGGGGGAATTTACACATAATATCTTGAAAAGCAAGTTATCTAACAGCTTAATAGCACTTTGTGCAGTTTGTTAAAATAATATACTATTTTAGGTTTAAATGTACATTTTAAATAGAACTGCATTTTATTAATAAACATTGATACAACTTACAGTAAATAGTGAAAGATATGGGTTTATCCTGAATGAAGTTACTGACAACACCAACTCCAATGCTCCTTCCAGTCCTGGCATTAGTAAATCTCACTTTTTTCACTATAGTGGTACTATGTCTACTGACATCAAATGACAATTAATATATACACACACACACACACACACACACATAAAAAGCAAGCTTCTTTCCTGTAAACTGACTCTTCATTGCTGGTGAGAGGGCCAGTGATGTTGTTGTCATCCTTAAATTTAATGTTTGATTTGGAGCTGTATCTGGCCACACAGTCATAGCTAAATACAGATAATATTGTAGGCTCAGCACCCAGCTTTTTGTTTGTTTTGGGGAAGTGATACACTCATTCCTCACAAGGTCAGTAAGTTAGTCTTAATTTCTTTTTTTTTTCAGTGGGTGGGACCAAGTTCCAAGTCTAGAACATTTGTGATCAGTCTTGATTGAGTAACAAGCTTTAATAGTGAGCTATAATCTGTAAACAGTAGTCTGGTGTGCTAGTTTTTATTATTCATATGTATCAGAAATGTGCAAAACACCTATTTTCTGTGACCTTTTGTGACCACAAGGAGTGATTTGAGCTATCTGGTATATTACATGTGGTGTTGTCATCTAGAAAATTCTTCTTGATGTGTTGCTGACAGGAGCTTCTCTATTGGAGGGGTATCAATGATAAATAACTAAATAATAGTAGCAATAAACAATTAATGTGAAGAACATCGTTTTACAATAAAAATGAATTTTTTAATTGAATCACAATAGAAGCATAAAAACAAAAAACGCATACAAATTTAAATGTAAATCACACTCACAAAAGGGATTCTGCAAAAAAGGGCATATACATGTAATTGAATCTCATTTTCTAACTAGTGTTATCTCCTCATACTTCATATTATGTGTTAAATTATTGAAAATGAGTTAGAACACAGCCTTCACACATTATACAGTTCATTTTGTCATTTATTACCAAACATGAAAAATGTTTCTGATTTAACAATGTGTTTACATAGATTGTTGTAGACACAGAACGCAAATGAAATGTACTGTATGTGTTCCAAATAACAATCTATTATTTCCTCTCTAAAACTCCAGCACTTCACTCCAAGATAATCAAGGCTTGAGCTGGGGTAACTTCTTGACCTTTCTGCGGTGGGGGGGGGGGGGGGGGGGAAAAAAAGCTCCTTGCTATTTGTGCTTATTTACACATTTACAAGACAAAAGACACTGATGGAGAG
Source organism: Polypterus bichir lapradei (assembly GCA_026402145.1). Lineage (NCBI taxonomy): Eukaryota > Metazoa > Chordata > Cladistia > Polypteriformes > Polypteridae > Polypterus > Polypterus bichir. The sequence continues at coordinate 3,202,572 of JANRMT010062829.1, read as the reverse complement.
GTGAGAAGGGATTTAAGGTGGGCCGGATTTATGAGTTTTTTTTTTTGTTGGCTTTGGTAATTCTAGTGTTACACAACTTGCAATGAGTTTTTGATGGAAGGTTTGTCACACTTAAAGATTGCATGCGGTAAAATCTTATCTCTCCTAAGTTGCTGGAGCTATCAACTTAAGTGAGTCACAGTATGTGAATAGCTTTAAGATAGTTTCCTATTTTCAACACTAGTTCTAAGTTGTATTTTGTGCCATGCATGTAGCACAAGGGAGAGTCATTTAGGTATGCAGTCAAAGTAAAGAACTTTACAAAATTAAACGTACAAACACCTTATACAATAGACAACTCAGTTGCACTGTGCCCCTTCTGAAAATTCACAAAGATTTCATAAATTAATTCAGTTCACTTCTAGATTGTGTACTGCTGTGACTTTAACCTGCCAGAGGTGGGGGTGGGCCAATGGATTACTCCACTGTTGATTGAGTTTATTGGGCAGTATGCCCACCAATTTCAGTGGTGAAGGAAACACTGATGTATCAGGTATCCTTGTAATAGTTTCTGAAATCATTTTATTGCAGTGGGAACAAGTGCCAACAGTTAGTAATCATTAAGACCATCTACAACAATAATTCCTGTCCTTTTCAAAGCAGGTAGAACTTTAGAACCTCCTTAACTGATCTCCAGGCCTACAGTGAGTTGAAACTATTTCAGCAGCATGAGGAGCTATATACAGACATAATACCAAGTACACACATTCAGTGTCCCACCTTACAGAACTAGACCATTTTAGTGTCACTAGTGAGCTCAACAGGTGTGGCTCTGGGATGTGTGAGGAAAACCAGAGTAACTTGGCAAAAACAAAAACTCCCAGAGCAGTTGAGAATATTCAAATACCATTAAGACAGTAGCCAGTGCCAGAATTTTAAACCCAGTTTCCAGGAGCTGTCATGCAGCAGTGTTGAACGCTCCCGTCACTGGCGTGATGGGCATCCTGGTGTGAAGTGGAATTGTGTACAGTGCCTAGCAAGACCCAGTGGAGGAGATGGAATTAAGAAGTAATGACAAATATCAAAATGCCAGTGCTTGATGGTGGTATGCCCCAAATGTATACTGTATGTCCCAGAAGGGTTATAGACATGGATATAGTGAATGAGTAATGGCCTGGTCAGATCATGTAATGTTCCCATGAAACCTCAGAGTTTTAGGTGACTCACCAGTTGCTAGAAGTGCTTGGTTTCTTTATTGATAGAGAATAAAGTCCTTGAGGGGTATGATAATGCCAAAAACCTCCAAGTCAACCGAGGACAACACACTGGTGAAACAGACAGGGGATTGTCTTAGAGATGTGACATTCTGAAGTTAATTGGTGCAGGAACACAGCAGGCTACTAAAGGTACATCCGGGCAGTCTCATATTTTTTCTCTCCAGCCGTCTGGAGTTTTTTTTGTTTTTTTCTGTCCTCCCTGGCCATCAGACCTTACTCTTATTCTATGTTAATTAGTGTTATCTAATTTTAATTCTTACTTTGTTTTTTATTTATCTTTTCTTCATCATGTAAAGCACTTTGAGTTGCATTATTTGTATGAAAATGTGCTATATAAATAAATGTTGTTGTTGAAGAAGTAAGTCATTTATTCAGGGCCTTGGCTGAAAGTGACCCTGGGTTCATTGAACTCACTGGTTCACTTAACGTAGCATTCAGAGTCAGGTATGGTTGGTTCTGGAGATAACGTGTCCAAGTTCTAGTGGGGGTTAGAGAGGTGTTAGGTGGTTTTGGGAGTGTTTTGTGCTCCTCTTGTCAGTGGATTAGTCACTTGACCTGATAGCCTGGGTTCAATAGCCTGTATAGTTAAGCCCACAGAAGTTTCAGGTTTTTATTTTCATTGTGTTTATGTGTTACTTTAGCTCCCTTTTTCATCATTCCTAAATCTCGTTTAGTAGTTTTACTGCAAGAGGCGTGGGCAAATCGACCCTTAACTTTCTGTATGCTTTGTCCTGTTGTAGATTTAATTTTATTTGGATAAATGGGCTATTTTTGTATATCTACACTCAGTAACACTTAATGACAAAGTAAGAACATATTTTCAAAAAGGTTTATGCTTTTCTTTTAAATCAAAAACTGAAGCCTGAAGCATTCAGACCCTTTACTATAGGACACCAAATTGTGCATGTTAGTTGCATCCTGTTTAGTTTAATTAATCTTAATGTGTGTAAACTTTGATTGCAGCTCACTTGTGGCAAATTGAATTGATTGGACATAGTTTTGAAAGGCATACAACTATATAGAAAAAGGTAATTTAATTCACATTGCATGACGGGAGAAAAACCAAGCCATGAAGTCCAAGGAAATCTCTGCAGCTCCCAACAATCAAAATGTGATGAGCAATAGATCAGGGTAAGGGTATAAAATCAGTTCTAAAGATTTGAATGTTCTCTGGCACATAGTAGCCTTAATAAATGTGAAATCAAAGAAGTTTGGAAGCACCAGGACTCTTCATAGAGTTGGCTGTACCAACTGAGTAACCGGGCAAGAAGGGCTATGTTCAGGGAGGTGACCAAGAATCCAGCGGTCACACTGACAAAAATTCAGATGTTCTTTGCTGTGATGGGAGAACCAGTCAGAAGGATGACCATGACAGTAGCACTCCATCAATCAGGCATTTATGGTAGTGGCTAGAAATAAGTCATTCTTGAGTGAAAGGCATATGACAGCCCTCTTGGACCCTTCATAGCATGAGAAAAAAATATTCTCTTGTCTAATCAGACAAACATTGAGCTGTTTGGGCACAACTCCAAACTCTGTGTCTGGTTAATGTCAGTCACTGCTTATAACCTGCCTAATACCATGCCTGCTGTGAAGCATGGTAATGGCAGCATTCTGCTTATGGGGGTGCTTCTCAATGACAGTGACAGGGAGAGTGGGTGAAATTGAGGAAAGGATGAATGTAGTAAAAGAGAGAGAGGTCCTTGAAAAATTTAATCTCCAAAGTACATGCTACTTCAGACTGGGCCAATGGCTCACCTTTCAGCATGACAATGACATCAAGCATACTGCTAAGAAAACGCGTTGCGGCAAACTTCTGACTATCTTTGAGTGGCCCAGCTAAGGTCCATAACTATACACCATAGAACATTTGTGAAAAATTCTAAAAATGGCAGTTAACGGACTCTTCCCATCCAACTTAACAGAGCTTGTGAGGATTTTCCAGGAAGAATGGAATGCTTCCAAAATGGCTTCTACAAAGTACTGAATTAAGAGTCTAAATACTTATATGAATGAGATATCAGATTTTGATTTTTAATTAAGTTGCAAGCCTTTTTTTTAACTTTGCAATTGTGGGTACTGAGTTTAGATTGGGCAAAAATTAAATATAAAACAGAATAAAATATGTAGAATGTTAAGGAGTCGGAATACTTTCTAAATCCATTTTGTATTAACAATACCAGTAGGGTCGCTACAGATAGAAGCTCCTTTACAGTGACCTGGCAATATAAACTCAAAAACATTTGTTATTTTGCATTCTCATAAATCTGATACATGTGATTTTTACCACAAAGTAGAAAGTGTGTATATTATGGATGAACATTTTGAAAAGTGTAGTGTTCTAGTCAGGGCTGTGGAGTCGGAGTCGGAGACAATTTTGGGTACCTGGAGTCGGAGTCGGCAAAAAGTTAACCGACTCCGACTCCTACTAAATTTAAATGGGAATTAAAAAAGTAAGTTGAAATGTCCCAATTCACAAACAGTCATAATGAACAACTTCTCTGCTGTAAGAATAAAGCCCAATGCATGCAGTGCATAATGTTACCACAAAACGAACATGTCAAGTAACCATGAAGCATGCTTTTCATTGACTGTATGCGTCACTATATGGGATGTAATGCACAGGTAAGGTGCGGCACCTGCTTTACATTGTGTCGTGTTCCACTGTTACAGGGAACTGTGAACCTAGCCTAAAGCCCCCCATACATTTACAGATGCACTGCCGATTTTTCAGCCGTTCAACGAGTCATCACGCGTCAAATGCCTGAAAAATCATCGGGTGTGTTCTCAGCTCCGTCGGCTCCCCTTCGCTATGCGCTAGTGAAGGGGGCCGAAGGAGCCGAGAACACAGATCTCCCTACCTGTCTCCAGCAGAGGCTCGTTCTGCTGATCAGCTGGCTGGTGAGTGACACAATGCACTAAACTTCCGGCTGGCTGACAGAGGAGACAGACACTGCAGCAGACAGAGCCATCACATTACTTTGGATGGGGGCGGTGGTCAAGATTTTCGGCAAGCTGGATCTGCCCGTCCATGTGGACACCCGCAATCTGCGGCCGCCAAAACAAAACCTTGTTTTCATTGTGTTTGTCTTTAATCTGGCATTATAGTAGAGTGTTGGCTTCCTAGCCAGTAGTTCTGTGGTGAAATGACATGTATGTTGCCTTCCTTCCCTTCAATGGATGTAGAAAATACATTAGCATAGTATATACATACAGAGGAGTCGGAGTCGGGGAGTTGGAGTCGGAAGATTTAGAAACTGAGGAGTTGGAGTCGGAGCATTTATCTACCGACTCCACAGCCCTGGTTCTAGTATCATCATATGCCATGAATGCTTCACACAGTCTTCTTTCAGGTGCTCCCATTATTGGTTGTCCCAGGTTGTCTTCCACATCCTCCTGTCCACTGCATATTACTCTGTTACACCCAACACCGGTAAGTCCTCTCTTGCCACATCCATAAACCTCTTATGCCTTCCTCTTACCTGACAGCCCTATCTTTAGCATCCTTTTCCCAATATATCCAGGATTCTCCTCTGCACATGTCTAAACCAATGCAATCTTGCCTCTCTGGCTTTGTCTTCTAACCATCCAACCTGAGCTGACCCTCTAATGTGCTAATTTCTAATCCTGTCCATCATCGTCACACCAAATGCAGATCTTAGCATCTTTAACTCTATTACCTCTAGCTCTGTCTCCTGTTTTTTGGTCAGTGCCTCCGTCTCCAATCCATATAACATAGCTGATCTTATTACCATCCTGTAGACCCTCCCTTTCATTCTTGCTGATACCCGTCTGTAACTAGTCACTCCTGACACTTTTTTCCACCCCTTCCAACCCTTCCACCCTGCCTGTGCTCTCTTTTTCACCTGTCTTCCTCACTCCCCATTACTGTGTACTGTTGATCCCAGGTATTTAAACTCATCCACCTTTGCCAGCTCTACTCCCTGCATCCTCACCATTCCTCTGGCCTCCCTCTCATTTACACACATGTATTCTGGGTTGTGCCTACTGACCTTCATTCCTCTCCTCACTTGACAATATCTCCACCCCTCTAGGGTCTCCTCAACCTGCTCCCTACTCTCACTACAGATCCCAGTGTCATCTACAAACCTGATAGTCCATGGGGACTCCTGTCTAATCTTGTCTGTCAACCTGTCCACTACCATTGCAAAAAAGAAAGGGCTCAGAGCCTGATGTAATTCCACCTCCACCTTAAATGCATCCGTCACTCCTACCACAGACACTTACCACTGTCACACTTTCCTCGTACATATCCTCTATAACTCTTACATACTTCTCTGCCACTCCTGAATTCCTCATACAATACCACAACTCCTCCCTAAGCACTCTGCCATATGCTTTCTCTATGCCCACAACGACCCAATGCAACTCCTTCTAACCTTCTCTATACTTCTCCATCAATGCCCTCAGAGCAAACATTGCATCTGTAATGCTCTTTCCTGGCATGAAACCATACTGCTGCTTGCTAATCATTACCTCCCTTCTTAACCTAGCTTCCACTACTTTTTCCCATGGCTCATCGGTTTTATCTCTCTGTAGTTACTACAACTCTGCACATCCCCCTTTTCTTAACAATCCGTACCAGTACGTTTCTTCTCCACTCTTCTGACATCCTCTCACTTTCTAAGATTGTATTAAACAATCTGGTTAATAACTTTACTGCCATCTATCCTAAACATCTCCATGCTTCCACAGGTATGTCATCTGAGCCAATGTCCTTTCCATTCTTCATCCTCTTCATAGCCGCCCTTAATTCCTCCTTGCTAATCTGTTGCACTTCCTGATTCACTATCTCCCCATCATACAACCTTTCCCTCTCATTCTCTTCATTCATTAGCCTGTCAAAGTACTTTTTCCATCTGCTCAACACATTCTCCTCGCTTATGAGTACGTTGCCATCTTTATCCTTTTCTTTAGACTTTACCTCCTCTCTTCACCTTTCGCCATATCTTCTTTTACTCCTGTCTACTTTCTACATCTCTCTGACTATCCCACTTCTTCTTTGTGTACCTCTTCTTCTGTATACTCTGCTGTACTTTCCCATTCCACCCCAAGGTTTTCTTCTTTCCTCTGTCCAGTTGTCACACCAAGCACCCTTCTTGCTATCACTCTTATTATTTCTCCTGTAGTTGCTCAGCTATCTGGTAACTCTTCCCTGTCACCCAGTGCCTCCCTTACCTTCACCCTGAACTCAAACTTGCACTCCTCCTTTTTCCACTTTCACCATTTGATCCTTGGCGCTTGATCTCCAGCATTATCCTACAGACCACCATCATATGTTGCCTAACTATTCTTTCCCCTGCCACCACTTTGCCAGTGTCCAATCACCTTCAGACTGACAATCCCTTATAAGATACAGTATAATCTGTCTGTGTGCATGAATACTTCACACAGTAAAAAGCAAAAAATCACTTCTGAGGTGTGTTTAAATATTTTTAAAGGGTGGGTGGGTTGGGGGTGGGCAGGCACTGCTGTTTTCTATCTGCAAAGGCAAACTGGACGTGTTGAGATGGTGCACTGTTTCCTAACAGAAGGTATTTAGCTATACACGTACAATGAATTTTTTTGTAAAAATTTCCTGTGATTGATAAGTACCATATTCACTGTTGGTTTATTCAGTAATTGCCATTTGTTATTGTGACATTAATATATTTTGCTGTTTTCAAATTTTCTTCACTGCATTCTTATTAAAAAGATTTAAGTGCCACGGTGTTGTAATCTATACTAATAAAAGACAAAGCCCTCACTGACTCACTCACTCACTCACTCACTGACTGACTCATCACTAATTCTCCAACTTCCCGTGTGGGTAGAAGGCTGAAATTTGGCAGGCTCATTCCTTACAGCTTACTTACAAAAGTTGGGCAGGTTTCATTTCGAAATTCTACGCATAATGGTCATAACTAGAAGCTATTTTTCTCCATTTACTGTAATGGAGTTCAGCTGGAGGGGCGGAGTTTCGTATGACATCATCACGCCTCTCACGTAATCACGCATTACGTAGAAAGCCAGGAAGAGCTACAAAACGCGCTTTAGAAAACATGCATTATATAATTAAGAAGGCAGCGAAACAATTAGAAGCGAGCGAGTGATATATAAAACCATATTCAGCGGCTCACGTGAACTGACGCAGTGCGCAGACAAAAAGCAACAGTTCCAAAGAGTGCTGAACAAAAACCGAATTACACTGCTACGCTCAAATAGATAAACCACACGCCGTGGCGCGATTGTTGAGCATTCGCCTGTAGCGCCCACGTCCGAGGGGACGATAACTTACTGAAGCACACAAGCAAAACCATAATAGCATGCGGGCTCGATGTACTGTAGTGCTAGATCTGACTTGCGCGAACACATTCCAAAAAATATTTCTTTTCAAGTTCTATTTAGTCCATATGAGTCAAACTCAAGGCCCACGGGCCACATCCGGCCCGGTGTGTAATTATATCCGGCCCGCGAGATCATTTTATATACTGTATTATTGTTATTAATGGCCCGGGGATATGAAGCGCTGGTAACACAATAAACTACAGATCCCATAAGGCAGCGCTTCAGCTGCCTTGCCGAACACTTACCACGTTAATCAAGTCTAGCTTATGATACTGCAAGTTATTGCGAAGCTAGCCCACACGATGCTGAAGAGAAAAGTTGATTCTGAAAATAGAGCCTTTAAAAACCGATGGGAGGCCGAGTATATGTTTACTGACATTGCCGGTAAACCCGTGTGTCTCATTTGTGGAATGTGTGTACAAAAACTGGGGTCTCCTTCCCAGCAAAAGTCGAGCAGCCGGCGCGCGCGCATAGCTGTGCCGGGATTTGAGACGCTGACTGCGCTTCTGCCTTAAATCAAAGTGAACACTTTTAATTTTTTTCATCCTCCCCCTGAGCTATAGCCCAGACAAGTGCAAACACGGGACCCCTTTTCTACACCACGGCAAAATAATATTAAGGCGATTCACACTTTCTTTTACACGTATACGATTATGAGGTCCTCAGCTCGGATTATGAAGACACGCACACGAGTGAAGGACTGACAGTGCCATCACAGCCGATTAATGGCAGAGACGTCTCACCAGTCTACACAAGACCCACCGCGACTGTCCCCAAAAGGCGATCATAACGTCACCGAACACATCTCTCTATACTATATAAAAGAAAAATGCAACTTTCCTTTCTTTACACCTTTTTTCATTTTATCCCAAACCAAAGCCTTTCTCTCTTAACACTGCAGAGGACACAAAACAATTTTTCTTTAATTACTGGTAATACCGTTAAGGCACATTACCAGAGGCAGAAATTTGAACGTTCACATAGAAAATGTAATTTCTATACCACAGCCGTCGTGTAGCGCCTTTCAAAAGGGATCAACTACCGAGAGATGATCCATATACATTTTAGCTGCTGTTAGTATACTACTTACCTGTTCTGTTATACCGTCTTTTAAAATGTAGTTTACCCGCAACCACTCGAGTAGTGCT
>JANRMT010062829.1:3138695-3153820 GCA_026402145.1 Polypterus bichir lapradei | reverse complement strand
TATATATGCCAGCAACACTCATAACAATGACAAAACAATTATATTCTCAATCATGTTACGTTATTTTTAAAATTTAACTTCTTTTATACACTACTTCTCCGCTGCCAAGCGCGGGTATTCTGCTAGTGTGAATATAAAGGGGAGTATTTGCCAAATAGTATCATTGATACATTAGAAACAAACAGATACTATATGGCAATATGTGTACAAATTATTGTAGACCTTAAAAAAAGTTAACATTTTTCTTAACTTTTTTGCATAAAAATTAAATAAAAATATTGGTTTATTCACCATTTACCCACAAAATGATATTTTGGATTTGTGACTTTTCAGTCAATGTAAACGTTACAGTAGAATTCAGAAATCTAATCATCAACTTTGTTTCATATATGGGACTGATTTTCAGATTATTTGACTGCGAAATCCTACAGTAACATTAGTTTTAGCTGTCTAGTTTGTTTTTGTTTTGCTGTGAAAAGCTAATTATTTTTGTATGACTAAGTAATAAACACAGTATAATTGATCTCCGTCCCAAGAGTTGCTGTGTCAACTGTACAGATAACTTAATTATTTTCACACCTCATATTTCTTGCTAAGCTTTATTTTTCTTTTTAGGGAAGCTCACATTAAAGATTCCATGGAAGAAACTATACAGTGATGCTGTTGTGGCAACTTTAGATGGACTGTACCTCTTGGTTGTGCCCAGATCAAGTACGTATTCTTTAGTGTCTGCAATGTACATTATTATTTTTATTTTTGTTGTGCTGAGAGCTTTTTAGGACTTTGAAAATGCAACAGATGAAAGGCAGGGAAAATCCCCATGATGTACAACATAAATGCAGATTCTAAACTCATGAAACAAGTAATTCTCTAGAAATCAGTTGGGAAGATAAAGGGATTGTTACTCAGCTATGTATGGCTAGTTTTCATTTCTAATAAAAATCTAGACAATTTTGCCTACTGTGTGAAGACTTATGGAATTAATTTTTTTTCTAGCAATGGATTAATCAGAGATTGAAACTCTTAACTGTACTTTCAGTTTATGACAAAATCCTATGCGTGAAATCATAACTGAAACTTTTGAGTATGTAAAGAATGAATTTACAAAGCTAAGCACAAATTAATATAGTAGGAGAAATAAAATGCTAACAATGTGAGCATTAACATCAGAAAAACTGGAAAATAGCTATTGTTAAGAAGTAGGTTTGAAAACATTTAGTGCAAAATAACAATCTTACTTAATAAAAAAAAAAAAAAAATACTCTAAAGATCTAGAAGGCTAATGATACTAGATACACATAAATCAGATTTGCCTTTAACCAAGTATTTAGGGCTAGTAATTCCCACCTAACTAATAACAAGAGTGATGCAAATATTGTTTCATGGCAATTGCAATAAACAATGGTGATGTTTGTATGTTTGCCTAAAATAAAATAATCTACTAAGTGTATTTTTAAATTAATATTATTAAACATCATTCGTCTTTAAATAGTATGAAGTATTCTTGACAGTACTGCATAAAGTACCCAAAAGCCATACTTAGAGCAAAAACAGAGATGCCTGTTTGTAAAGTGAAACTAAAAGTTGCCCATGAGAAAAACACTCAAGTAGATGTTTTAAAGTATCTGATATTATTTGTACTTAAGTATGAAAAGTAAAAGTAAATATAGAAAATCTCCTTATTTTATATATAGTCAAAAATGTTTTTATAAACTTAAAATAATTCAGGCCACTTGGTGTGCGAGGTGTATTACAATCACTGAAGTATAAGATGAGTAACCACTTCTTGAGAGACATTCAGCATGAACTGTATGTTTTAATGATGTATATTAATTCTGTGAAGGGGATGCTAATAGAAAATGAGTTCAGGCTTCCTTTGCTTTAGGAAGGAGCCAATACATTCCTGGAAATCATTTTGTAAAGGGGATTTTCTTGAAGAAAATACCTAATTAAAATGAATGTAAATGGAAAATTTTTTAAGTGTTCTGTGGCCCCAAAAATGAGCTCCATTTCTGTTCAAATATTACATAACTATTCATTAAATGGTGATTACCACCTGGTGGTAAGTTGGATCAGATGGCGGGAGAGGCTGCTGGACAGACCAGGCAGACCCAAACGTATAATGAGTGTCTGCTGGGAACGTCTGGCAGAGGAACCAGTCAGAAAGATCTTTAACTGCCACCTCTGGCAGAACTTCAACCTCATTCCGAGGGAGGCGAAGGACATTGAGTCTGAATGGGCCATGTTCCAAACCTCCGTTGTCGAAGCAGCAGAACGGAGCTGTGGCCGCAAGGTTGTCGGTGCCTCTCGTGGCGGCAATCCACGAGCCCGGTGGTGGACACTTAAGGTTCGAGAGGCCGTCAAGCTGAAGAAAGAGTCCTATCGGGTCTGGTTGACCAGTGGGACTCCAGAGGCAGCTGAGGGGTACCGGCGGGCCAAGCGTGTAGCGGTATCGGCTGTTGCAGAGGCAAAAACTCGGGCATGGGAGGAGTTTGGGGAAGCCATGGAAAACGACTTTCGGTTGGCACTGAGAAGGTTCTGGCAAACCGTCAGGCACCTCAGGACAGTGGAGATGGGGCCCTGCTGACTTCAACTGTAGACGTTATTGATTGGTGGAAGGAATACTTCGAGGATTTTCTCAGTCCCACCAGCATGTCTTCCTTAGAGGAAGCAGAGCTGGAGGATTCCGGGGGGGGCCCGTCCATAACAGGGGCTGAGGTCGCTGAGGTAGTTAAAAAGCTCCGAGGTGGCAGGGCCCCTGGAGTGCACGAGGTTCACCCTGGGTTCCTCAAGGCTCCGGATGTTGTGGGGCTGTCCTGGTTAACACGTCTCTGCAACACTGCATGGACATCGGGGGCAGTGCCTCTGGATTGGCAAACCGGGGTGGTGGTTCCCCTTTTTAAGAAGGGTGACCGGAGGATGTGCTCCAACTATAGGGGGATCACACTCCTCAGCCTCCCCGGTAAGGTCTATTCAGGGGTGCTGGAGAAGAGAGTTCGGTCAATGGTCGAATCTCGGATTCAAGAGGAACAATGCGGATTCTGTCCCAGCCGTGGAACACTGGACCAGATCCATACCCTGGCCAGGATCCTGGAGGGGGCATGGGAGTTTGCCAAACCAGTCCACATGTGTTTTGTGGATTTGGAGAAGGCATTCAACCATGTCCCTCGAAGCATCCTGTGGGGTGTGCTCCAAGAGTACGGGGTAAAAGGCTCGTTGTTACAAGCCATCCAGTCCCTGTACAGGAGGAGCAGGAGCTTGGTCCGCATTGCCGGTAATAAGTCAGACTCGTTTCCTGTTGAGGTTGGACTCCGCCAGGGCTGCCCTTTGTCACCGTTTCTGTTCATAAGTTATATGGACAGAATTTCTAGGCGCAGCCAAAGAGGAGAGGGGGTCTTGTTCGGTGACCTCAGAATCTCGTCTCTGCTATTTGTGGATGACGTGGTTCTGTTCGCTTCATCGGACAGTGACCTCCAGTTCTCACTGGAGCAGTTCGCAGCCAAGTGCGAAGCAGAAGGGATGAGAGTCAGCACCTCTAAATCCGAGGCCATGGTTCTCAGCTGGAAAAGGGTGGAATGCTCTCTCCGGGTTGGGAGCACAGTACTGCCTCAAGTGGAGGAGTTCAGGTATCTCGGGGTCTTGTTCACAAGTGAGGGAAGAATGGAGCGGGAGGTTGACAGACGGATCGGTGCGGCATCCGCAGTAATGCGGGCTCTGCAACGGTCCGTTGTGGAAGAGAGAGAGCTGAGCCAAAAGGCGAGACTGTCGATTTACCACTCGATCTACATTCTTACCCTCATCTATGGCCACAAACTTTGGGTAGTGACCGAAAGAGCAAGATCGCGGATACAAGCGGCTGAAATGAGTTTCCTCCACAGGGTGGCTGGACTTTCCCTTAGAGATAGGGTAAGGAGTTAAGTTATCCGGGAGAGACTCGGAGTAGAGTCGCTGCTCCTCCGCATTGAGAGGAGTCAGTTGAGGTGGTTCGGGCATTTGGTTAGGATGCCCCCTGGACGCCTCCCTGTGTTTCGGGCATGCCCTACTGGGAGAAGGCCGAGGGGCAGACCCAGGACACGCTGGAGGGATTATATCTCCCGGCTGGCCCTGGAACGCCTCTGGGTCCTCTAAGAGGAGCTGGAGGAGGTGGCCGGGGAGAGGGATGTTTGGGCTTCCCTGCTTAGGCTGCTGCCCCTGTGACCCAACCTCGGATAAGCGGTGGATAATGGATGGATGGATATTACATAACTACATGAAAATTGACAAAATTAGTTTAAGAATAAAAATATTCATTACAACAAATTTTAATTGGGTATTGGTCATCATTAAGTAATGCTTAATAAAGCTCTTTTCCTTACTTTTATTATTTCTGATTTCACAATTAAAGGAGTGCCTTTTGGAATTTTCATTCTGGTTAACAGTCTGTTTTCCTGCATTGATGCTCAGGATAATGTGAGAAGACACTTGAGGAACGCATGTGGCATTGCGAGTGAAACATAGCACATGAATGGACAAGAACACCTCATTCATTCAGCAGGCTGCCACGAGACAATGTCTTAATGCAGTGACATGAGCTATAAAAAGAATTGAAATTGAGACTGGAATTGCGCATCTCCAATATCCGGCCTTGACCCAAATATTCAGTCATGCCTCATTTAGATGCTGCAGTGAGTACACTGTCTGAGCCCAGCATCAGCTCTGAGCAAGACTAGGACTTTGCGTCACCACCATCCAACTCTGCCCCAAACATCCAGCATTGTCCCATTCTGTTGGATGCAGGGAGATGTACTTGACATGACTGTGTTTATATCTAGTTCCTAGTGCCAGCAGCATGCATTTGAAAAGCAGGGAAAGACCTATTTTAGATAATTTACTGAGCAAAGAATTGTGTTTGTGTAGCTCATTTGTTTTCTAGTTTAATATTAATGTATTAGTAATTAATGTGTCTTTTGAAGATATAGTGAAGTAAAAAATGAAAGTAGACAGAAAATTTTATAGTTAAGTAAGTTAGAAATACAAGGTGAGACACAAAAATAACCGGACTGGGCTTGGGTCTCTCCTGGAAAACCGTCTGGAGGTTGGCGGGGCGTGAATCCTATAAGTATATCCCCTCCTACATGCCCTCTCAAACTGCCGACTGGCTAGGTGTATCCTGTGAATAGCACAGTCAATATTTGCACAGCAATCGCTATACGAGTTGCTGCGATAATGTTGGGTGAAGAAATTGAACAGCAAATCAACATCAAATTTCTTGTGAATTTTTCTCCTTTTCCGCAAAGCAGTTTTTGAGTGACAAAAATATACCTGTCTTTGATCATCCTGCCTATTAGCCCAGTTTAGCTCCCTGTGACTTTTACTTGTTCCCAAAAATCAAAAGGATGAAGTGAAGACAAAAACTGCAAGCCTGTTAAGGAGCCTCAAGCAAGAAGATTTTCAGCACTGTTTCAATCAATGGAAGATACGTATAGAGCGGTGTAGAGATCAGGAGGGGTAGTATATAGAAGATTATGACAATGCTTACAATGCTGTAATTCATTTCATTTTTTTTTTCTTAAAACATATGCAAGCATAGTAATGAAATATTTATATAAATATAACTTTTTACTATACAACACATTCTTGAAGGACATCTTGGCAATAGTTGAATAAGTTTTTAAGATGGACTGAACTGGTTTGTGAAAAAAGTCATAACTTTTTATTAGTGGAAGTGTCTATGGAAGGATCATTAGGTAGTGAAAAAATCGCTATATAAATATGATTGTTGTTGGTATTATTATTGATCTATTAAATGTTTTTAAGGAGTATAGATGGCAGAAGAGTGCTACTAGAGTTTTAAAAAACCAACACAGCAAGATAATAAAAAAGGAAAGACATAACACAAATTATGTTGCAAATGGGTGAGAAGACAAGACACTTGTATGTTCAAGAGAGCTACAGAATGAGGATGGAGAGAAGAATGTGTTAGGATTCAGAAGCAGGATGGCATGGCAAGATTAAAACGGTGTATTGCTCAAAAAACAGTAAAGATAACACTGTGACAAATTAATTTAATCAATAACATCTGGGAGATGTTACATGAATGAATTGCTAAACAAATGAAAGTGTATCCAGTAATGTTTTCTGTGACAAATTGGGAGAGACTGTATGTTGTCTAAAATCATAAGAAATTGAAGTCGATCCTAAAGGAGTGACATCTGATGATATGTGAGTGTAGCTGTGTTGCTATTTTTGTACATGCATCGGTGTATGATGTCACTGCTAATGTCTGAAGAAAGGTAGTTAAGGACTTAAAAGCAGGATGATTTATGAGGGATGAAGTCAAATTATCTTTGTAATAGGGATGCTCTGATCAGTTGGTCGCCAATCGAAATTGGAAGAGTTTCACTAAACAAAAAAACTTGATTGGTGAAAAGACTGATCAGACAAACTGATATTTTTCAGCCCCTGCTTTACTAAGCTTTGTGGTAATTTTGCTCTCGGTGCCAGGTAAGGCCCTTGCTAGGGTCGTCCTCAATAGGATCTGTGTTCACTTGCTTACCCACCAGCGACCGGAGCAGTCTGGTTTTTATGCCTAAGAAGTTTACCATCGACTGCATCCTGGCACTGAGGGTTCTCATGGGGTGCAAAGGCGAATATCGGCTTATTTGCAGGCTTTATTGAGTTTCGTAACATTTGTTGCTGGATATCATGGCCGGCCTATACCCTGGTAATGTGAGTGCTGTGCAGAGTTGAGGCAGAACCTTCACATTTTTCCCAGTTGATTCTGGGATTTGTCAAGTGTGTGTTCTTACTATTATTCTGTTCAGTGCTTGTTTGGATTGAGTGTTGTGCTAGTCCTGGGATCCAGTGGCTGTGGGGTGTCTCTTGGTGAAGAAAGATTCATTAATATTGACTTGGAGTCAATTGAAGCTCTGATCAGGACTCTCGAGAGACTGAGCGAGGTGTGTGTCTACCTGCAGAAGGAGTGTCAACCTCGTTGAGAGGTTTACTTACCTTGACAGCGGCATTCATGTCTCAGTTGACTCTTCCTATGAAATCAGTAGATGGATTTGGGGGTCATGAGGTCGCTGGAAAAGGGGTGTGTGGTGCTCCTGATATCTTTGCAATAGAACAAAGGTCCAAGTCTTTAGAATCCTAGTAGTGCTGAGCGGTATGACCAAAATTCTATATCACGGTATTTTTCAAAAGTATACCGGTTTCACGGTATTGGACAGTATTTTTTTCCTCCATGCATGAGTGGATGTTAACCACATTTCCACTGCAATTACTGGCTAAGAATAACCTATGCCATTGTCATGAGAATTGTACATTGTACAAAAAAACATTTTAATGTGCACACAAGTATTAATACAGGTTTGCATGGCCTCATAAAGTGACAGTTTTCAAGGGGATGGCACTAATGAAGAGAAGGAATCATATTGCATGACAGATGCAGTCAAAATATAGAGCCTTTTTATTGAACAATATTTGCAAACAACTTAAACTAAAATTTTGACAACCTATTTTCAACCATCCAAAGAGGCATTTAGACTATCCAGAGGTGCTTATCAAAAGTTGTATTGCACTGAACAATGTCTTAGAAAAGGAATAAATAGTAAATATTTTTTGTAAACCAACTACACTTTGTTAATGTTAACAATCTCTGTCCACTGACATGTTAAAGTGACTTTTTAAACAACTTTACTATCATTAAACTGCATAATATTTTAACTAATAAATAATAACAATAAAATATATAATAGTGCAACTTCCAGTAATAATACTATTACTTCCAAGACTTCAAGCCCAGGTACATTACACAGAATACACACCAAATAAAAATAAAATAAAACAATTGCAACTGAACCTTTATTAAGGCAAACTGCATTAATATGGACCTTGCTTGAAGCTAAGCAATATACATAAATAAAAAAACTGCAACTTGCATTTATAATGCTATTTGTGGTGTAGCGCTACGGAATCATATTAGGGCCACGGTGAAGGAAAAAAAAAATACGGACACAGTGAAGAAGAAAAAAAAAATATATGTCAGGATTAAAGTCGAAATTTCCACTTTATTCTCGTAGTTTATTTTGTCATTAAAGTAGAATGTCGTCAACTAAACTTCATCCTAAAATTAATGTTTAATTCACTAGATTTTCTCAAACCCCGTCATAAGTTATGTAGCACATTAAATGCTTTAAGTGTTCCCCGACCCAGTTGTTAATCGCTACGCTCTTCTTAAACTGACTTCCTCTAGCTCTAAGAGGCATTGATCGCCGCACAGAATACATTCACTTCATGATATTCCTACTCTCTGAAAATGTAGAATGATAAGATCATTTTTCAGGATGAAATTTATTAAAACAGGAATTAAACATGCACGGTAGTGAGGTGGTAGTGCTGCTCCCACGCAGTAAGAGGTCCCCAGGTGTACGTTCAGTGTAGAGAACTTTATGGCAGATATGACGAGGTTCCAAAATACTGGATGTATGAATGGATATCGCACAGGTGGTCAAAGACACGAACACAGAATTCAACGGATGTTCTTCTGAGGGGGATTTTTATTGCATGCGTGCTGTCTCTTTCTGACGTATTAAACCTCCAGTTCCAATCGCCACACGATAAACGTCCTTGTGAAATTAAAACTAGTTATAAACTTAGACCATGGAGTGTTCTGAACTTCAAAAAAAAAAAAAAAATCTTTGTTATACATGTTTAATTATGCCTTCCATTCAGGGTTGCGCCCATCCCAGCAAGCATTGTGTGCAAGGCAGGAGGAAATCCTGAACGTGGTGCCAGCACATCACAGGGTGAATATGACCAATACATACACTAGCAGGGTTAATATAGCATAACAAAACCCGCCATCCTACATGACTTTGAAAGGAAACTGAAGCACGCCAAGTAAACCCACCAGAAAAGCATGCAAATTCAAAGCAAGGAACACCCGGGACCCCATTGCTGTGAGGCAGCAGTGCAGCCTCCACGCCACCGTGCCCCCACATGATTAATACATGGTTTAATGCATTTCATCATTAAAGTTATATCAAGTATTTATCTTGGCATTCTAAATGTTCAGGGAGCAGGAATATCATGAAATTAATGTATTCTGTGTGCTGTCTGCGCCTTCTCTTGATGCAAGAGGAAGTCAGTTTAAGAAGCACGTAGCGATTAACATGGCTCCGGGAACACAACACAAAGCATTTAATGTGCTACATAACTTATTACGGGGTTTGAGAAAATCTAGTAAATTAAATATTCATTTTAAGACTAAGTTTAGTTTGCGATGTTCAACTTTAATAACAAATTACGAAAATAAAGTAAACATGTCGACTTTAATCTCGCCAAACGGTGAGAATAAAGTAGAAATGTCGACTTTATTCTCGTCATAATCGTCGAGATTAAAGTGGAAATGTCAAGAATAAAGTCAACATGTCGTCACACTATTACGCAGTAGCCAGGTACATTACACAGTATTGAAAAAAATGCAACTTGGCTTGCAGTATTATCCCATAGTGTAGAAACAGTATAGTATAGAAACAGTATTCACACATTTGAACATAATGGTCCACATCTGACCTTTTAAATACAAAGTATCTTCAGACAACAGACGTGACTCCTTTTTCCAGCAAAAGTTCTTCTGTGTCATCATGTTCAACTTTATTGTCTGCTACAGCTTCAGTTTCAGAATGTTCTCTGTCCATTTTCACCGCACAATACCTGTACTAATGCATGTGTTTAGCGGTGTAGCAGTGAAAAAGGTCCCCCTTAAACAGGTTCCTGCTGTGCCATGTTCTGAACATTGTTTAGGCAATTTAAACCGGTGTTGCGGTATAAGAAAAATCCATATCATAACAAAAATAAAAAACGGTTTTCGGTATGAACCGGTATACCGCTCATCACTAAGTCCTAGTTCTTCCTGTTTTGCTATATGGTTGCGAGACATGAACGCTATCCTGTGACCTGAGGCGAAGTCTTGACTCCTTTGGTACTGTATCTCTTCGGAGTATCCTTGGGTGCCATTGATTTGACTTTGTGTCAAATGAGCGGTTGCTCATGGTGTCCCAAATGTGGTACATTACTTGCATTGCAAGGTAGCGTCAGTTATGGCAATATGGCCATGTGGCACGATTATCCGAGGTTGATCTGGCTCACAGGATCCTCATTGTTGAAGACCAGAGAGGCTGGACCTGGCCAAAGGGATGCTGTGTAACACCTGGCTGTGGCAAGTAGATAGTTAGTTATTTCTGGGACATAGGACTGGACTGCGTGTCTGCCTTGGGGGTTGCGAACCAGGATCCCGAACTGTTTCATCGTGTGGTGGGTGTAGCAACATGCTGACTGACCTGCTGTTTTACGTAAAGTATTGCGGTAGTTGAACCAGCAAACTTCCTGCTTTGTAATCAAAGAGCAAGGAGTGGAAGTTTTTTACCAATGAAAGAGAGATGACAACCTTTACAGTAAAGAAAGTGGGGTTATAAATTGGGAAAAAAAAAGTAATCAAAGAAGTTGTCCTGTGCAGCTAGACAAATGGCAAGAAAACCTGCTTTAAGGAATTCAGATGTTTATTTTGTCCTTTAAATTAAAGCAGACACAACTTGAGTTTTGACAGGAAGATTTAAAATGGACCAGCCCACACTTTTAATTGGAAAAAGAGAGAATTGAAATTTCCCCTTTTTATACAACATGCTTTTTTTTTTAATATATAAAGATTTGTATTTATTTGTTGCTTTGTCATACACCGTATGTTTTGGTAAGAAACAAGTACTACATAATTAAAATAGTAATCCATATTTTATAATTACACCTTAAGAATCGTGAATATCTAGTTGGTACACTGAAGAAAAAACACATGTATAAATTTAGTAAATGTATATTTTAACAGTAAAAAGCTAAAGTGCAGTTAACAATTTAAAATGGTTAAAACATATAACTGCATGTGTATTTACATTTAAGCAGCTTTTAATTGCTAATATCAATTGATTGTGTGAGAATACACTGTGTGCACAATTATTAGGCAAGTTGTATTTTTGAGGATTAATTTTAATATGGAACAAACACAGTGCTATCAGTCAATCCAAAATGTTAATAAACCTGAAACCTGAATGTTTCACAACGGAAATGTGAGTGTGAACATCATCAGGGGAATACATATGTGCGCACAATTATTAGGCAACTATTAGTGTGCAGATTTATTATGCAACTAAAGGAAAAATGAAAATTTTCCCATCTCACTTGTTTATTTTCATCTGTTATAGTGAGAATAATAAACAAACACCTCAAAATTTACAAATAAACATCTCTGACATTTCAAAAAAAATAAATCAATCAATCAATGACCAATATAGCCACCCTTCTTTCCAATAACAGTCATAAGCCTTTCCATTCATGGAGTCTGTCAGTTTCTTGATCTGTTGACGATCAGCTTTTTGTGGAGCAGTGACTACAGCCTCCCAGACACTCTTCAGAGAGGTGTATTGTTTTTCTCTCCCGTAAATCTAGCGTTTAAGAAGTGCCCACAAGTTCTCGATAGGGTTTAGGTCAGATGAGGAAGGGGGGCCATGTCATTATTCCTTCATCTTTAAGGCCTTTACTGGCTGGCCACGCAGTGGAGAACTTCGATGCAAGTGATGGAGCATTGGCCTGCATAAAAATCATGGTCTTCTTCAAAGATGTAGACTTTTTCCTGTATCACTGTTTGAAGAAAGTGTCTTCGAAAAATTGGCAGTAGGTTTGGGAGTTGATTTTGAGTTCATCTTCAATGCAAAAAGGTCCAACTAGCTCATCTTTAAAAATACCAGCTCATACCAGTACCCCACCTCCACGTTGGAGTGGAGCTCTGTGCCCATTACTGATCCACAGGTCCATCCATCTGGTCCATCAAGAGTCACTCTCATCTCATCGGTCCATAAAACCTTTGAAAAAAATCTGTCTTCAGATATTTCTTGGCCCAGTTTTGACGTTTCAACTTATGTTTCTTGTTCAGTGGTGGTTGGGTTTCAGCCCTACTTACCTTGGCCATGTCTTTGAGCACTGAACACCTTGTACTTCTGGGCACTCCAGGTAGGTTGCAGCTCTGGAATATGAAAGTACTGGAGGATAATGGGTTCCTGGTAGCTTCACGTTTGATTCTTCTCAAATCTTTGGCAGCTAATTTGCGTCTTTTGTTCTCAACACGTTTCTTGCGACCCTGTTGACTATTTGCAACAAAATGTTTGATGGTTCTGTGATCACACACCAATATCTTAGCAATTCCAAAAGTGCTGCATTCCTCTGAAAGACTTTTTTACAATTTTTGACTTTTCAGAGTCAGTTAAATCTCTTTTTTGGCCCATTTTGCCAGAGGAAAACTAGCTGCCTAATAATTCTGCACACCTTGATATAGGGTGTTGATCTCCTTAGGCCACACCCTCCCTCATTACACAAATACACATCACCTGACGTGCTTAAATCCAATAAGCATTCAAGTTAATACAGCTTGGAGTTGGAATATACGCATAAAAATGATGATATGGTCAAAATACTCACTTGCCTAATAATTGTGCACACAGTGTATATATAGGACCTTCCAAATAAAATGGAGTACACAACATGTGTTTCGCCCTAATTGGGGCTCATCAGGTGTATGTGCTTTTGCCACCCCTTGCGGGGATCGAACCTCAGACTTCAGCACCTGAGGCAAAGCCTCAGACATTGTGCCTTGGCAACTAGTTTGCGTATTTACTTGTCATGATGTATATTAGAGTATTACATGCATAGGTCTGATCACAATCTGAAACTTAGGTGGTTACCTACCAGGTAACACTTGTGGTCAGTTGGCCAGTCAACAGACGTCTGCCATGCCCACTCAGTTGCGCGAAGCTGATCATAGACGTGATGTATAGTACCTGTCAAATAATACAAAGAGTACACAACACGTGTTTTGCTCTGTATATACAGGTGGAATCCGGTTGTAACAAATCTCATGGGACCATTAAAATATTTTGTTTTAACACTA
The DNA here is from genome assembly GCA_026402145.1 of Polypterus bichir lapradei. NCBI lineage: Eukaryota > Metazoa > Chordata > Cladistia > Polypteriformes > Polypteridae > Polypterus > Polypterus bichir. The sequence goes on along the minus strand of JANRMT010062829.1, from coordinate 3,140,844 downwards.
GAATTACCAGAGCCAACGAAAAAACTTGTAAATCCGGCCCACCTTAAATCCCTTCGCACTTTTCCGTCAGCGTCTTTTGTCTTCTAAATGTGTCGATAAGCCCAAGCAGCCTGCTAAACCATCCCCCACACCACCTCTAAATGGGCAAGAAGTTCTCCCAGTTCCTGCCTTGATTGATTATCTGGGAGTGAGCTACTCAGAATTGTAAAGGGAAATAATTTGATGTGTGTTTTGTGTCAATAACAAGCTGTGTAAACACATTGTTAAAACAGAAACGTTTTTCATGTTTTAGTAATAACAAAATGTAGACATGAACTGTATAATGTGTGAAGGCTGATGGCCAAATATCAAATAAACACTTTCAGGAGAGGTGCAAGTACAATACGACAGCTTCTGTGGTGTAGCGGTAAGATCCGCGGACTTATACTCCAGAGGTTGTGAGTTCAAAACCGGCTCCCTGGCAAATTTACCATTTTGAGTAGTGAGCTGCTTTAATTGTTAATAATATAAAATAAAAACATACATTTGATGTGTGTCTGTAACAGCCGGTGTAAATTTATAGTCTGTCTATTATAAAAAAAAAAAACCTGGAGAGAAACAGTAGGGCGACGATACGTAATCTTCACGTTAAGATCACGGAAGACACTTAAAAGACATGAGACTTTGTGCCAAGAGATTGACCCAGGACCATCTCGTGATGACGTAGAACATGAGATTTTTGCAAGACACGCCCTACTTACAAATAAATAAGAGCAAGGGCAGCCAGCAACACACTTTGAGCACACACAGATCCAGGGCCCTCAGCACATATAAAGCGTATAAGGACAATATGTTATAAATGAAATAAAGACGACTAAGCGAAGAAGAAAGCAAGGTGGAGAAAAGAGACACAAAAGCATTGGAGAGACAAAAACAAAAAGAATAATCTAGGTGCAAATTCAGAAAATAAGGAAAGTAATTTTCAGCCCGGAACAGGTGGAATTGGAAAAAAAAGCATGTCCAATCGGGATGTTTGCGCTATACACATGCAGAGCAGGTTAGAGATTATGAAGCAGTGGAATTTGAAAGGCTCAAAAAAAAAAAAATAGTTGGCATGATGCACATGTGGAGAAAGTTAAAGAATATGAAAGTAGGAAAATTGGAAAGTATAAAAAAAGGAAAGTAAAGATTGCAGGAGCGCAAACAAATAGAAATTATTACTCAAAAAAGGGAAAATAATCACCACGGACCAGTTGTCATTAGAACATTAGAACACTGTAGATGAGAACAGGCCATTCAGCCCAACAAAGCTCGCCAGTCCTATCCACTTGCTTCCTCCAAGAAAACATCAAGTCAAGTTTTGAAAGTCCCTAACGTCTTACTGTCTACCACACTACTTGGTAGCTTTTTCCAAGTGTCTATCGTTCTTTGTGTAAAGAAAAACTTCCTAATGTTTGTGCGAAATTTACCCTTAACAAGTTTCCAACTGTGTCCCCGTGTTCTTGATGAACTCATTTTAAAATACAAGTCTCGACTGTACTAATTCCCTTCCTACTTTTAAACACTTCAATCATGTCACCTCTTAATCTTCTTTTGCTTAAACTGTAAAGGCTCAGCTCTTTTAATCTTTCCTCATAATTCAACCCCTGTAGCCCTGGAGTTGGCCTAGTCACTCTTCTCTGGACCTTTTCTAGCGCTGCTATGTCCTTTCTGTAGCCTAGAGACCAAAACTGCACACAGTACTCAAGATGAGGCCTCACCAGTGCATTATAAAGGTTGAGCATAACCTCCTTGGACTTGTACTCCACAGATTGTGCTATATAACCTAACATTCTGTTAGCCTTCTTAATGGCTTCTGAACACTGTTGGGAAGTTGATAGCTTAGAGTCCACTATGACTCCTAAATCCTTCTCATAAGGTGTGCTCTCGATTTTCCGCCCACCCATTGTGTATTCAAACCCAATATTTTTACTTCCTATGTGTAATACTTTACATTTACTGACATTAAATTTCATCTGCCACAAATCTGCCCAAGCCTGTATGCTATCCAAGTCCTTCTGTAATGATATAACGGATTCCAAATTATCTGGTAATCCACCTATCTTGGTATCATCTGCAAACTTAACCGACTTGTTACTTATATTCCTATCTAAATCATTTATATATATAT
>JANRMT010062829.1:3074137-3126613 GCA_026402145.1 Polypterus bichir lapradei | reverse complement strand
ATATATATACAGTATATATATATATACAGTATATATAATATAATATAATGTGATCATATGTTCTCCTTGTTTTATAAGTCTTATTTATATCGCTGTTGCACACTTATTTCCACAGACTATTCAGTAATTTCTATAAATGTAATTGTTTTCCAGTTAATCTGCTGTACTGGGTTTATTTCTACATACATTATGAATTTCATAAAGGTGTTTTTACTAGTATGCTAAAAATTTTTGCAAAATGCATACTTGCATTTAAACATAGACAAAATGTACATGCAAAATGAAACATTATTTTATGAAAGTATTATTTTATGTTATTGTATTTGCGGCTTAAAGGTAATGTATTTTATGTATGGATATGTATGTGAAATGTGTGCAATCATTTAGGCCTAACCCTTTAAGAATATTACTCAGAGTGCTATACAGTTCTAGTGGATTGGTGAGTCGATGGAAACCGGAAGAAAATATGCCTTGCTTTTTATTTGCTTGGCAGTGGCAAGTGTAAGCGAGGGATTGAGTGAGTGAGGAAAAAAAACTCTTTGTCAGTTCTTGAGAGATGAATACCTGCTATTAAATCTGTTTGAGTAACAGAGCACTGACAATCATTTTGATGGATGAGACATCAGTGTTTACAATTAATGAGTATTATTTATTATTTGTTGCAAAATATATTCCAATGCTATAAGTATATACAAATATATTATACTGGCATCTACCAAAATGTCAGATTTATAATTATACTGGCTTGGTTTTTTGACCATACTGCCCACTCCTAAGTATGATGAAGCTAACTGTATTTATTAATTGTAATATTTTACTTTTCATTTCCATATGAAAATGTGTTAAATGTTTTGTATCAGTGCTAAAGAAAAAATGTGCATTACATGGTAATCTTCTAAGTTGGTGTCTCCTCTGAATGATTGGTTTATTTTTTGACTGCAGTCTTTGGTATCCTTTGTAGTGAGACCTAATCTTTTTACATCATCCAACACCACCTTCAACCATGACTTATTCATCCTCTTTTTGGGTTTAAATTCCTCCAACTATCTTGGTGCAGCTTTTTAGCTTTACATGCCTGAACCACTTCAGTCTATTTTTCCTCAGCATATCACCTATATCCTCCACACCAAATCTTTCCCTTAACTCAGTCATCTTCCTCTGACTCTATGGCCCTCCATATATCCACCAGATCATTCTCATGTCTTGTTCCCATAAAGCATACTACTTCCATAGCTTTCGTAAATTTTTCCCCTCAATGTCAGTGAGGTTTATTGAGTCAGACTGGGGCAGAGCACTTATAATTTCTTCCATGCATCTCTCACCTTTGCTATCATTGCTGTGCCTGCCCCTCCATGTGCACTCAATATGTCATCTTGCTTTCTTCAAATGATATCTATTATATATAAATTTACACTTACTACATTAGCATTCCACACACCCCCTTACATATTTTCTAGAAATACAAAATGCACTCACTTCCTGCAGACTATCCAAAACACTACTGAATTTTTTATACACACGTTTTAACAACCTTTGTGTTGGATTGCATTATTCCCAACACCTTTGCTACATACATTGCATGCTATGCACACACCACTTCTGTGCTTCTTGCCCTTTTTATATCCAGCCTATTCCTTGATCTTACCTGTGTTCCCTTAATCCCCCTCACTTTCACACTAGCTTTCCTTTTCATTATCTTTTCCTTCAATTCCAGTTTATCAGCCTACAAGAGCTTTCTTTGCTATCCTTAACACACTTTTCTAATCATCTACCTTGAAAATTAATAGACTTGTGACTTATCCCTGGTGCAGTAACACTTTCACTAGCTTCATATGCTGTCATGGCCACAATTCTTTCTTCCTCATACACTGACTCACTGCAGTGGCTAAGTATTCCTCCATACTTAAATTTGTAAATCGCCATTTCACCACCTCTTTCCAAATCCTGGAGGATGCCTTCTCCATATGCACAAATACTTAAATTGGCTTCTTTCCCTTTAATGGATACTTTTCCAAGTACGTACCTGGCAACAAATATTGCATCTGTTGTTCCCATTCAAAACCAAAAGCAAACAACTTTTTCCTAACATTTACCTATTCCAGGACTTTCATGACCTACTTAAAAAAAAAAAAACTTAATTGCTCTCTATGACCCAGACCCCAATTAATCAACTTTTTTTTAATGTATATACTTGAATGAGCGCACATCTTCCAGTGTTAACAATCTTCACATTTAATTCTAGGACTTTCTGCTGTCTTCAACGTTTCCAGCACTATTCCTTTTGGGCCTGCTACTTTACCTTTTATCTTATTCAGTGCTTTTGCGATCTTCTCTTTTGAAAGCGTATGGCTTAGTCCATCTATTTCCTCATGTCAAACATTTTTATCCCATTGACTCTCCTAATTCTGTACCTTTTTCATGTATACCTAGCCCAGTTACTATTGTTCAAGACACTCTCTTGAGTGTTTCATTTACACCTACTACATCTTGTCCTTTTTTGCCAATATTCCTGTTACCAATGCTAAACTTCTTGTGGACACCCTTGTAACTATCAGCAGTAGCTCCAACAGACATTTTAAGTTTCCTTCCATTACAGTTAACTCCCTCTGTGGCACCCCAGATATAACCTACATGAAGCCTGTTCTATACCTCCTCTTTGTCTACATCATTTCTGCCAACCTGTGGGGAATATGTTAAGGCTTTATTCACCAGTTGTTTACCAACACCCATCTTAACAACTGCAGTACACTTGCTCATCCACTTCACATCTGCCGTTTTTTTCTTTAAAATTTTCTGGCACAAAGTGCTTCAACCCTAGCACTGCCATCACTGCTTCTCTGATGGAAAACTGTTTGCCAGCTTCCTTTATTTGCATTTCTAAACTTGCAAAAGGGATGCTGACCTTATTCGAGCCCACAGTTACAGGGATAATATATATACTGTATGCAGTCATCCCCCATTATCTGAATTTACGTTATTCATTTTTTCCACTGTAGATAGACAGATGGAACTTTATATGTCCCACATTTCAAATAAAGGACTGCAGAAAAAAAAATCTGAAAGTCTCACAAGACAGTGGCTGCTTAGGCGTTTGATGTTGCACCTGCCTGTACAGCAGCCCTCTCTCGCAGTTGTTGAAGCATGCACCACCAGCCATATATTCTGAACTGATTTCTGAATGTGCAGTGGCTGCATTTATCACTAAATGTATGTGTAATCTTAAAAAAAAAAAAAACTGTTTGGATTAAGGTGGTTAAAAGGTAAAACAATTGAAAAAGACAATGATGTTTCTTTTTTTTTTACAAAATTTTTTTAAAAAGCAAGCCTTCCATCTGGATGAAAGTGGTGACTTGTTCCTGTATCCCTAATGTGTAGAAACATTCCCATTAGTTACTGCATTAACACTAGAATTACCAGAGCCAACGAAAAAACTTGTAAACCCGGCCCACCTTAAATCCCTTCGCACCTCTCCATCAGCGTCTTTTGTCTTCTAAATGTGCCTATAAACCCAAGCAGCAACCAGCCTGCTATACCATTCCCCCACCACCTCAGAACAGGCAAGAAGTTATCCCAGTTCCTGCCTTGATTTATTATCTGGGAGTGAGCTACCCAGAATTGTAAGGAGACATAATTTGATGTGTGTTTTGTGTCTATAACAATCAATGTAAACATATCATTAAAACAGAAATGTTTTTCATGTTTTAGTAATAAATAACAAAATGTAGACATGAACTGTATAATGTGTGAAGGCTGATGGCCAAATATCAAATAAACACTTTCAGAAAAGGTGCAAGTACAATACAACAGCTTCCGTGGAGCAGCAGTAAGATCCGCTGACTTATAATCTGGAGGTCATGAGTTTGAAACCAGCTCCTCGGCAAATTTACTGTTTTGAGTAGTGAGCTGCTCTTATTGTTAATATTATAAAATAAAAACATACATTTGATTTGTGTCTGTAACAGCCGGTGTAAACTTATAGTACTTGTAAAAGTTGTTGGGTTTTTTTTTTCACTTTTATTCTCTCAGTCACAACCCTGATACAACACCCAGCCCCAGATCTGACGCAGTTACTTTTTATCAGAAACTGGGAATAACTGTAAATGTGAGTGGTGTTTTGAGACAGTCCAACTGGAAATTCTCTGATCTGGAGGGATAAAAGCTGACACAAACGCTGGTGAATCTGCCTGCTTCGTATCTTACCGTCACTTGAAATTTTTTTTTATTCAGTTTTATTGAGTTTTCCTGCTCACGTTGGATTAGTATGCACCTTATGGTCCATGATGTCAAAGCTGCACTGACAAAAAACAGAGGCATTGGTATATATGATATTTGGAATAACTCATTTTATGACCTGTATAGTACATTTCAGAAAACATTGTGGCACTGATGCAATATTATCCATATTATTCATATTCATTCGCACGCCTCCTTGCGCTTGTAATCAACAACAACAACAACAACAACATTTATTTGTATAGCACATTTTCATACAAAAAAATGTAGCTCAAAGTGCTTTACAAAATGAAGAATAGAAAAATAAAAGATACAGTAAGAAAATAAAATAAGTCAACATTAATTAACATAGAATAAGAGTAAGGTCCGATGGCCAGGGTGGACAGAAAACAAAAAAAAAAAAACCTCCAGACGGCTGGAGAAAAAAAATAAAATCTGCAAGGATTCCAGACCATGAGACCGCCCAGTCCCCTCTAGGCAATCTACCTAACATAAATGAAACAGTCCTCTTTGCATTTAGGGCTCTCATGGGAGGACTTGATGATGATGGTCACGTAGACTTCTGGCTTTTAGTCCATCAAAGTTGGAGCATCATGATGCTTTGAGTAGGTGGTGGTGGCGCAGGCCGCCACCACAAAGAAACCGGAAAAAGAAATAGAAGAAAGAGTAGGGGTCAGTACGGATTTTAGAGCCACCATGAATAGTTATGATGAATTTAACATACAGTGTATCAGGATTAAGTTGAAGTGAAGTTATGAGAAGGCCATGTTAAAGTAATGTGTTTTCAGCAGTGTTTTAAAGTGCTCTACTGTATTAGCCTGGCAAATTCCTATTGGCAGGCTATTCCAGATTTTAGGTGCATAACAGCAGAAGGCCGCCTCACCACTTCTTTTAAGTTTAGCTTTTGGAATTGTAAGGAGACACTCATTTGAGGATCTAAGGTTATGATTTGGAATATAGGGCGTCAGACATTCCGATAGATAAGATGGAGCGAGATTATTTAAGGCTTTATAAACCATAAGCAGAATTTTAAAGTAAATTCTGAAAGACACAGGTAACCAGTGTAGTGACATCAAAACTGGAGAAATGTGTTCGGATTTTCTTTTCCCAGTTAGGATTCTAGCAGCTGCATTCTGCACTCGTTGCAAATGATTAATGTCTTTTTTGGGTAGTCCTGACAGGAGTGCGTTACAGTAATCTAGTCGACTGAAAACAAAAGCGTGAATTAATTTCTCAGCATCTTTCAGTGATATAAGAGGTCTAACTTTTGCTATGTTTCTTAAGTGAAAAAATGCTGTCCTAGTGGTCTGATGAATATGCGATTTAAAATTCAGGTTACAGTCAACAGTTCCCCCTAAGTTTTTTACTTCCATCTTAACTTTTAATCCTAATGCATCAAGTTTATTTCTGATAACCTCATTGAATCCATTGCCAATCACTAAAATCAGTGACTGTGTTTTTTTTTCGATCTTGCTAGTGTTCACTTTTGGGTGCATGGTGCTGTTTCTTTTGTACTCCAGGACATGTAGAGGAAAGAATAGTACAGAGAGGTCAATTCCACTCTATACAGTAATCCCTCGCTATATCGCGCTTCGACTTTCGCGGCTTCACTCTATCGCGGATTTTAAATGTAAGCATATCTAAATATATATCACGGATTTTTCGCTGCTTCGCGGATTTCTGCGGACAATGGGTCTTTTAATTTATGGTACATGCTTCCTCAGTTTGTTTGCCCAGTTGATTTCATACAAGGGATGCTATTGGCGGATGGCTTAGAAGCTACCCAATCAGAGCATGTATTACATATTAACTAAAACTCCTCAATGCTATAAGATATGCTTCCCGCGCGGTGCTTGATTGTTTGCTTGTCTCTGCCTCTATCTCACCCTCTCTGACATTCTCTGCGCCTGACGGAGAGGGTGTGAGCAGAGGTGCTGTTTGCACAGAAGCCGTTTGCCTAGTGGATACGGACGCACCTCTAAGAAATGCCGCTTTATCGCGGTGCTTCCAAAAGCACACTTATTGATTTTTTGATTGTTTGCTTTAATCTCGCTCTCTCTCTCTCTCTGACGTTCTCTGCGCCTGACGGAGGAGATGTGAGCAGAGGGGCTGTTTGCAGAGAGGCTGTTTGCTTAGAAGATAAAGATACAGACGCTCCTCTAAAAAATGCCGCTTTATCGTGGTGGGGCATACTTAAAAGCACAGAAGCACGTATTGATTTTTTGATTGTTTGCTTTTCTTTGCGAGCGCTCTCTCTCTCTCTGAAATTCTCTGCTCTTGAAGAGAAGATATGTTTGCATTCTTTTAATTGTGAGAAAGAACTGTCATGTCTGTCTTGTCATGGAGCACAGTTTAAACTTTTGACTAAAGGGTGTTATTTCATGTCTAGAGGGCTCTAATAATGTTAACAGTGTGGGAGAGTTTATAAGGGCTTAAAATATATAAAATAACTATACAAACATATGGTTTCTACTTCGCGGATTTTCATCTATCGCGGGGGGTTCTGGAACGCAACCCCCGCGATCGAGGAGGGATTACTGTATACAATCATCAGATTCAGATATTAACAGTTCCCACTCACCCAAGGACCATCCTTTCAACGTTTACGCCATGTGTACCTGTTGCAATGTACACACTTCTCTCTGTGCTGTGGTTACTATTACACTGAAGGGGCTGGGGGGAGCGGCGGTCTTGGAACAGAAGGTTGTCGATGTTGCATTCTCTTTTGCTTTATCCATCGCCTTTTCTTGTAAGAAGCGATGACTAAGTTCCTCTGCAAGGTGAGCAAAGAACACTCTTCTTTTCTCAGTGGCCACCGTGCATGCCTTGCACAGTACATGTCCGTGGATCGCCACCAATTCTAGCGTGTTAAAGCACAAACAACCGGCCACCCATGTGCTCCTGCTCGCACTGAATAAGCTCATGCCTTCTGGTGCATGACATCAACGTGGCACGGAAAAAAAAAGGAGGAGATAAATATATGTGACATTTTGAAGAAATCATTTTATTACCTGAATAGTACCAATCAGAAAACATTGTCGCACTAATGCAATATTATTTGAAAACAAACAGCATCAGATCGGGTGTGAATTTATACTGGCGCTGTTAGTTAGAGTCAGATCGGAGGGAGAGGGGGCGAGGGAGATCATGAATGTGCCTGTGAGAATATAACTGAAAAAAAGCTAACTTTTAGAAATGCCATACATTTATATTTTGCCTGAAGAAGGGGCCTGAGTTGCCTATTGTAGCTTGCATATTGTAATCTTTTTAGTTAGCCAGTAAAAGGTTTCATTTTGCTTGACTTTTCACTACTCTCATAATGGCTAACACGGTACAATACCCTAGTACTAACTTCATTTAAATAATGTATACTGTTACTAATTAAGCATGTGGATACAGTGGACAGCAGTAGCAATGAGCTGGTCCTGCCTCGCTGCTGCATGCTTGCTGGGACTGGTGCGACCCTGAATGAATAGATGGATGGAATAATTAAACATGTACTATGAAGATATTTCAGGGTTCCTTAAAAGCTTTGAAGAATCTGCGTTCTAAGCTTAGAGATGGCTTCACATTTATTAAGTAACTTATTGTGTGGCGATTGGTTTCTTGGAGAAAGAAATGGAAGGACAGGAATTGGGGGTTAGTTCATTTGAAAGAGACAGTGCTGCTGCAATAAATTATTTCATTGAGGGTTGCACACAGCGCAGCAAGCATCTTGCGGGAGGCAGGAACAATCTCTGGACAGGGCGCCAGCTCGTCGCTACCATTGCACCACTGTACCCCCCTTGTGTAATACATACTTGAATGCCTATCATCATGAACCTGACCTGGGAAACTATTATTCCCTTGAGTTTTATAATTTAAGTGTGTTAGATTTTCAAGGCATCTTTTGGTACTTGATACTATAATTTGTAGCCATATTTACAAGGTGCTTTCAATATCTGTCAATATTTTATTTTTTCTTTGTTTTAATTTTTTGCTTTTTATAATGTTCTGCAAACACTGAATACATAATTACATGTAAGCTTATTTACAATATGTGATTTTGCACTAGTATTTGCATAATTTCATAAATATACTGCCTGCTTGCATGCAGCTTTGAAATTTTACACACATGTGCATTTGTGTATGGGAGTAGGCAGAAAAACATTTAGCCAGTACTCAAAAATCCCAAACCAGAAATGTATACATATTAAAATATCACTTTAGTTTAAATCTAACTGATCACTCCCCTCTGCTTCTGATTGGGTGTCACTTTTAACCAAGATGTCTTTTTACCGAGGCTTCTGAAACTACTTAACTTTGCATAGTGTTGTCCTGCAAGAAAAACAGATTTGGTACCTAATCAACAATTACAGTAATGCTTGTTGAAGCTTTATGTCCATCATTGTACAAAGGCTTAGTACTCTGAGATACTAATTTTGGACTTGTTGGAAATATTCTTTAATTATCTATAATAAATATGCTATTTACTTCAGCAGCAATGATGAAAGATAAAACCAATGAGCAGACACATAATCTGCAATGGTGATAATTTGGTGGATCTCCATATTAGGTTCAAAAGAATTTAAAAGAAGTTTGCATTTTCTGGCTCTGGGACAGCTTATATATACATATCTTGTTTTTCGAGCATCAGTCCATTAACATTTAGAAAAGGTATCATTTACTGTGCAAAGCCTCTACATTCACAGTGCCTCTTGATGTCTGATTTAATTGTACTCTGCTAGTTCTTGGTGTTTGTGTCATGGTCACAAAGTTTTCCGCAGTATCAGAAAAGGCAGCCACATGGCCTATCTGCTGCATACTGTATGTGCCAGTGATAAATGGGTTAAAGTTAGTAAAGAAAAATATCTGGAACATTGTGAGATTTTTTTTTTTGTTTTATTATAGGTTAAATGTATAATTTCTATTCTGACAGAGGGTGAGCTGGTGCCCTCCTTCTTTTCCAGAGGGAAAAGTTGATTTGCATTATGTGCCTCCTATCATATATCACAGTAAGTTTGTTTTCTGGAAAGCTGATGAAAAGGAGGCATGAATATTTATAGATCGTAGAGTCACAAGACAAAGATATACAAACAGGTCCTTTTGTTCCAGATTTCCTGTAAGTTATCTGAAAGCTAAAAAGTACAAACTGAAGGGAGGTTAATCTAAGCTGGATGAAACATCTTTACATTTAATTTTACTTGATTTTTGTTTCACTGTCTAATACGTAAATGTCAATATTACTATATATATATTTATATCTTGTGGTGTATGTGTGTGTGTATATATATGTATATGTGTTTTTATGTAACATAAATAAAAAAGATGTAATTGAAGAAATCTTGCTGTTTAATCTTGTACTGTGATATTATATTACTTGCTTTTTGCTGTCATGGGTTGAAGGTGCTCAGACAGGAGATGTCCTATTGCATCTGGAGAGCTATGTATGCAAGGATCTCAAGCGTGGTAGGTATAAATGATGCTACTACTGGTTCTCTATTAAAATGTTTAAACAACATAAAAATATTAAGTACAGGCATACTTTGTGTGACACCATTTGGCTTTGATGTTTAGCTTAAGAATTTAAAAATTCATCAATTTCTTTTATATGGCACATTTATAAATTAAGGATCTTAAATTACTAAATACTAAATGCAAAAATGTTGCAGGTTAATATGTATAATTATTTAAATGATTAGTAACTAAAAAAGAATCAGATTTTGTAGAAACCACCACGGTTCTGATGGTGTCTTTAGTAAAGACTTCATTATAGCTAAGCCAGGTACTGTCCATCATGTCTCTAGCTAGTTCATCATGTGGAGGTGTTTGAGAAATTGCATAAGTGAACAGAAAATTGAGTAGACTTTAACAATTGATAAACTCTGAGCAAGGTTCATTGCACAAAGCCAATTCAAACAAAAAAATAATCCAGTCATGTGCCCATTTTTATGCTGGTGCTGTGAATACTGCCATCTGAATTTCTGGTTTACACTGGGGTTAATTTTTGGTGACACCTTATTTCTTACCTGCTTTGATTCTGTGTCCTTCCCCTGGAGAAGTGACTTAGCCAAAATTACTAGTGGTAAGTACTAAACCACAAGTAGTAAACATCCTCTATCTTAGTTCTGGAAAGTACTAATGGTAGCAGGTTTTTTTTTTTTTTCTTCCACGGGTAAAATGGTTTACCAATCACATCCGTATTTCCTGTTAAATGTTTGAATGGCCAAAGTGTGTGTGGGTGCCATTGAAAATGTTGTAGTGAAAAATGGTATGGCAGGCTGTACAAGTGTAGTCCAACTATTTCAAAAAATTCTTGTCTGCTTGGCTGGCCAGCAGGTTTGAATGGTCCAGAAAGCATAGACAGATGGGCAGTCCAAAAACATTAGAAGAAAACTGCCAGAGTCATTTAATGGACACAAGTGACAGATTGGACCAGCGGCCAAATGCACAACGTGAAGTTTATGAGGTGTGAAATGCACTCTGTGTATACATTTAAACTTAACATGCTGATAGTTTGGGGTCTTTAGAGAATACAAAGATATTCATGAGTATAACTTTCAATGGGACTGCAGGAGAAGATGGAAGTCATTTTGCCACACTGAAAATAAAGATAGAGGTTTAGTGGAAATCTTAAATGTACCTTTCAAATAGGTATGCCATTGGCTTAACATTTGGAGATCATAAACAGAAAAGGTTTATAAAGAGGAGCGGGTAGGAAGTGTAGAAGACATCAGAACCATGTTTACTTTAGGGACTGATCTGAGTTGAAGAAAACAAATAAAATAAAGATTGGCAGTTGGAATATTCCAAGTCCAAAGTCTTAAATTTTTCCCAAGTGTTTTGATCTCTTGACTAGTACATGGCTGAAAGAAATGAGCTTCTCACCAATACAAAGAGGAGGATTTTAGAAGATTGGGATTTTGTTGTGCCAAACTGAAAATACGTCAAGATGTTCTGAACTTTCTTTCAAATCTGGAGAGGATATAATACAAATGTTTTGATGACAATGACAGAGATTGAGATAGTGACAATTAATTCAATGGTGTGGAACCTGTAGGTTCTGGTAATGATGTGGATAGTTGCCTTGAAGGTGTTTCTTCATCAAAAGATGGCTGATTTGTCACGACTGTCAGGACAGCAGTACATGCACATTTTGCCTACCACTGAGTGCTGTCACAAATTGCCAGATGTGTTGTGTGCAACAAGCATGAACAGTACAAAGTGTTATATTTACAGCACATGTTTTTCTAAGCGTGCACACTGCATGGTGCCATTCTTCTAGGACTCTCATTCAAATGGAGACTTTGAGTCAAGTTGCTGGTGAAAATGAAGTAATTAACAGTTTCTTTACATTTTTGACAGAGTTAGTGTTGAAAATAAGACTGTTGCTTTCTAACACATTTCTTTACATTTTTACAAGTTTTGATAGTTAATTATGTATCACCAGTAACGGCGTACTGCACGATAATGTGCAGTGAATACACTTGACTTGAGCATTCATAGTTTTCATAGTCTTTCTCTGTCTCTGTTTAGCATTAGTTTGCTCAGAGGTTGATGTGCTTGCTACTTCCTGAGTAGCTCTTCTTTTCTCCACCCTAGCAGCCCACTGCTTCTCTTCTTTCGTCGGCATCTTTTCATGTTAAAACTGATCAAGTTAGTTTTTGTGTTGCAATTACTTAGTACGTTTTCTTTAATTTTTCACTTAAGCTGGCACTTAAGTCTTCAATCTGCCTCAATAATGATTAAAGATTTGAAAAGGGAGGGAAAGTGACTGCGTAGGTGGTAGGGAATGAGAACGGTGCCCATACACATGCGCCGCACGGCTGCCCTGCTGCGTGCTGCAGAGAGTTGATTCTACAATAAAATGAAAATAAAAATAAGAACAGTAACAAAAATCATCACCCCCGAAAGCGGATAGTAGACATCACATAGTATATGTGTACCAAATTTCAAGTCAATAGGTGAAACGGTTTCAGTGCTACAGGTGATTTAAAATCCTGGACAGACAAACGAACAGCCACGGTAACGTATTATATAAGAAGATATGTGCATAGACCTATACTGCTGAATTCTGCTAATAAATGGTCCAGCAGTCAGTGTGTTAAAATAGGTGGACATGACTTTAATTTTAAGGGTTTGAAGGGAAGAATAGTTAGGAATCTGGGGCAGACCATGTTGGATTCAGTAGGGAACCAGGATGGTAGGTTTGTGGGAAGATTCAACCTGCTCCATACAAGTAGAAATGTAACTGGACAATGATAAACTCTAGGTACAGCAAAGATGCTGCACTATTGAAGTTAAATCATATCACTATGTTCATTTAGGTAATTGCCAGTCTATTGTGGAAAACTGCAAAAGAAAGGGTCATGGGGAAAAGATTTCCTGATACTCTTAAAGATTCTATGGTAATTAGATGAAAAACTGTCATGCAGAAAAGAAAAAATGTCAATGCCCGACTATTTTAGTAAGTTTCCCAAAACAACATACACCAGAAAAAGAGACCTGCAGCATAGGAAATTTATCAGAATTGTTTTAATACATTTGGTGGCAGGTTACTGTTGCCATTAACATAAGTTGAAGTAAATGTTCAGTAGTAAAGTTTCATAATTTCTGTTGAATGTTTGTAATATAGTTTACTTCATTCTTGTCAGATATACTCCCAGTTATGAGTCCTGCATTATACAGTAATACAAACTTGACTGACTGACTAACTCACTCACTACCACACTCCCCAACAAAAACACTATTTCCAGTTTAGTCAAAAAGCTGAAATTTGTCAGGACGGTACATCTAGGGCAGTAAGTACCTGCTAAGAAAGGACATTTCAGTATACCAATAGAAAAACTACATGCCACCAAATCACAAAAAGGCTTTGACTAACTTGATGGAAATTTGGTGATGTTAGAGATATGTCAGTATATGTCAGTAATAATGCTGTAGTAAGTGGGGTATTCATGCAAATGAAGGCTGCAAGCAGAAGTACACCACTGACCAAGCTTTAGCTGTAGTTGCTCAGAGAAATGGTGCTGGCAGTGAGTGGAGAAGGGCACTACCCTCCACAGAAAAAAGAGATGCAAAGCACAAACAGGCAAGTACTGGTACGACTTACCAACCTACTTAAAACCTTATGTACAACACAAGGCGGGAGCAACATCATGCCTTGGTCAGTTTAAAAGCTTGTGCAAATCAGTAAAGGGGTCCATCACAGACCGGACACAGAGGAGGACATTGTACATAGTTCCTGATATTATTACTTTTCACCAATTCTTTTCTCCACCATGCTTATAATGTACAGGTCATTGCATGGGCCACGTAAATGTGCCTCCTGTAAATGTCAATGCTCTATGTTGTAAGCTACAATAAACCACAATTCAGTGTTTATTGCTTGTTTATCTAAACCCTTCAAAACTTTTTTTTTAACATTACAAGATTATAGATCAAAATGTTACAGTGAAATCTGACTGAAGTTCCCCTTTCTACAGGATGTGCTAGAGGGTGAAACATTTATACCCAAAGTTCCCATTATTCCAACTAATTATCTCTTTGATTTAAAACAAATACAGTTTCCTGTAAAATTATGTTTTGCATTGAGCACCAAGAAAATCCATGCCACTAGAAAAGCGAGAGCTGATCTATGGCAGGAATGTTTTATTCATGGGTAGTTATTTGTAACATGTTCAAGATTGGGGAGCTCCATTGAACTAATAATTTTAGCCACTGGAAAAAAAGAGAAAAGGAAAAAAAAACAACATCAAATACTCTAAACAGAAAAGTACTTTGTTAATTACACAGTACATCTGATACTTCCAATTAGCTGATGATGGCACTATAACTGAGATCCATGGCCTTATAGAGCCAGGGTAACACAGCTTTTACAGTATGTAAACAGAAATTCCGCATCTATAGTACCTAAATACAGAACATTTTAAAGTGAAAATATCAGCTGCTTTGTGCCAATCACTTTCTGGAAATAATCATTCATAAGGCTAGAAATAGCAATTTCTTGAAAAATAGATGACACATCCACTTCAAGGTGGATCAAGTGAACCACTATGGACGCAGAGTGGAGAAGGAAAATGTAAATTGCGGTTTTCTTGTTATTCTCTGTTTCAAGGTTCCAGGTCCTAAAAGACAGAGTAACGTTGACAGATTTATGTAGTGGGTGGCACAGTGTTTAGCACTGCTGTCACAGCGGTCCTGGGTGTAAATCTCAGCACATGCACATTCTGTTTATTTGTGAGTTTTCTACCAGTTATAGCAGTTTCCTTTCATATCCCCAAAAAGTTTGTGTTGTAGAATAATTGCCAAGTCTATATTGGACTGTAAAGCATGAGTGTGCCCAGAAATTGACTGGATCCCCATTCACAGTTGTTACAGCATTGTAGTAAACATATAGAATAAATGCTTAAAACTCATTTTCACTTTGAACTGCTCAGTTATATAAAAAATAGTTTGGTCCTAGTTAGAATTATTAATTAATTATTAATTAGAATAGGTTCTAATGCATCTCAAAGAAAACAAAAGGGCAATGACTGCTTGTTAGTACCAAAATACATGCAGTGATTCTAAGGGCCGGTTTATACTTCACGCTCAGAACGGGTACGTGCCCGCATCATGGCTGCCACGCGTTCCCAGCATTCATTTCACGCATCCTCTGAGCAGGTCCTCGGAAATTAGCGCGACACGTGCGCGAGTTGCACTACCAGCAAAAAGTCGGGGGGTGCAGTGTGCTAAAAGTCAGAACGTGACGTCAGTGTCTCTGTTTACTATGTACATGTGACAGAAAGCCTCTATGCAGATCCTACGGGATGAATGCTTCGATGTGGTGAAGCAAAATGCCGACATACAGATGCATTCGTGGCGCTTTTATATTCAAGCGTCGCATATTCCTGATCGTAATGACACGATACATTTTAAAAGTCTCACATACCGTCTTTTGTGCCGTCTTTTTTTTTTTTCTTTTTTTTTTGTAACTTAATAACAGCAACATAATGTATAGCGCTGTATTTGAGCCACTGTGAAAAAAATAAAGGACACGGTGAAAACGTGTATTTTGTGATCAAAGTGGAAATTTCGGCTTTAATCTCGAAATGTCCACTTTAACCTCGTAGTTTACTTTATCATTAATGCAGACCATCGTAAACGTCATCCCAGTTTTTAATCGTTACGAGCTTCTTGGACCTGACAGCAGCGGCAAGCAGCAATAGATCACCACACAGAAAAAATTAAATGTATGATATTCCAACTCTCTGCACATTTAGAATCTTTAGATTTGTACTTGATACCACTTTCATGATGAAATGCATTGAAGTGTGTATGTTACATTTTACATATAATTTAATTTAAATAATGAATACTGTTAATAATTACACACACATGGGGGGAAATAATTACACACATGGGGGGAATAATTACACACATGGGGGTGACATGGTGGCAGAGCGATAGCACTGCTGTCTCGCAGGGAGATATGTTGCTGGTATATCCTGCTTGTATTCCACACTGTGCTCTGGTTTCCTTCCAAAGATATGCAGATTTGGGGATTTGGTGCCGCTAAAATGACGCTAGTGTATGCAAGTGCTTATATTCACCTTGCGATGAGCTGAGGCCTCGTCCAGGGATTGTGTCTCACTCGTGCCCAACGCTTGCTGGAATGGACACATCCCTGGATTGATGGATTTAATCAATAAACATAATTTTCAGAGATATTGCGGTAGGGTGTCATCAGAATTTAATGAGTGTTCCAGGCAATTCACAACACAGAGAAGCCGAACCTGTTCTCACCGTGATAATATCTCGCACTGCCACCTGGAGGATTCCTCCAGATTTACGTAAAGTATGCGCGCAAGTATAAACACTACAACGCTTGCGGAGCAGGAGCGTCCGCTGCAGCATGCGTCGCATCGTGTGAAGTATAACTCCGGCCTTACACCAACTTAATACTAGAATTACCAGATCCGCCCCAGCTTAAATCGCTTCACACCTCTCCGTCAGCGTCTTTTGTCCTTTTAAATGTGTTAATAAACTGTAAGCAGTCTGCTATCACATTCTCTCAGTCGCGTTCACGATCCTATCATCCAATGAAATGAATGAAACTGAATAATAAAAAAAAAAAACAACAAAGCTAACCTTTACAAGTATCATACATCTACACTGGCTGTTACAGACTGAAATCAAATGTATGTTTTTATTCTAAAATAGTAATAATAAAAGCAGCTGACTTCTCAAAACGGACTTGTCGGGGATCGAACCTGTGAAGTTTAGATTACTAGTTAACAGCTGATACCGTTGCGCCACCGAAGCAGTCGTAATAAACGCGTGTCAATGTCGCACCCTAACGTGTGTTGTTTTTCTGCAGTTATATTTTTGAATAAAAGCGCACTTGTTCTGTTATATTTATACTTTTTGTGAAAGTGTTTCTTTGATATTTGGACTTCAGGCTTCACACATTATAAACTTCATGTCTACATTTTGTCAATTATTACTAAAACATGAAAAATGCTTCTTTTTTAACGATGTGTTTACATTGATCGTTTCAGACACGGAACACACATGAAATGCATGTGTTCCAAATGATGATATAGTATTTATAAAAGGTGTGATTTTGCTTGACTTCTCACTCTATACAACTCCAAGCAACTGATATGCAAGTAAACAGATTTGAGCTGATAAAACTGTACGCCGGTAGGGGATGTGATAGCAGACTGCTTGCAGCTTATCAACACATTTAAAGGACAAAAGATGCTGACGGAGAGGTGTGAAGCGATTTAAGGTGGGCAGGATCTACGAGTTTTTTCGTTGGCTGTGGTAATTCTAGTGTTAATCCAATTCAGGGCCATGAGAGGTTACTACCTGTTCCTAGTAGCACAGGTTTAGACAGTGTAGCAGTGCATCACTTTGCACACTCATGCTCATGCATAGCAATCCCACTTCCTAACCAGGCTATTGATTACCTGGGAATTCTTCCAGCAGCTCAATGTCGCCAACCTTCTGTTTTCTAGTGATTTATACAAAAGTGGTTGCATTGTTTCATACCACATTTTTTAAAGCTCTCACATCAAAACAGTACTTTTCACTCTTAACACTAGAATCCCTGATGCTTACGATTTCTTTTGTTGTCCCAGACCTCCTTAAATTTTCCTGACTTATGCCAAAAAGCTCGTAGCTCCTTACCATTGCGCTAATAGCTTGCTTTTGTTTTGCAAATGTGTGGTTTAGCTGAACATACCCTGCTACAGCCCCCACCTCCCATTTAGTCAGATGAAGGCATCGCCTTAAGGAAATCCTCACAGATGAAGTTTGTGTTCATCTGGCGATGTGTTTGTGAGGAATTATATAGGTACTAAAATACAGGTACAGTTCAGTTACAATGAAGTGCGAGGGACCTAAAAAATATTTTGTTGTAATGAAAATTTCGTAGTAATGAGATTCTGTATTTGTCGCTATAGTGCTTTCTTTAACTTGCGTCCAGGCATTTGCAATCATTTCAATAGCTTCTTTCACATTAATTTTCATCTCCTCCTGTCTACAAGTTATGCTGATGAGAATTTCTCTCAGCATTTCCTTGCAATAATACATGGTGCAAATGATGTCCATATCCAATGGATGAAGCACTGCCGTGCAATTGGTGGAAGGAACTCAACTCGAACATTATCTAATGTGGAAGCATGCTGCGGGCAGCACAGTTACCAATCAGAAGCAGAATCTTCCTTTAGTTCTTCTTCATATTGTGAGGTTTCTGAACTGTTTTGGGACACCCCTCCCCGAAGTGCATCTCGAAGTGTGATTGCCGCGTCTGTGGAAGATTGCTTGTCCGTTGCTGGGGAAACAGCAGGCTCACAGTGCTGAGCCAATTGAGATTGCGCTATAATCGCCTGTCATCTATACGTGATGCAGGGAACAATATAACTTGGCCATTGACCTGGCCCTGACTCTGCCCGTTTGCTGTGTCTGTGTATAGGAGAGAGCACCCGCTACAATAAATAGTGGTACTGTTCCTGTTCCAAGTTGAATAAAGCTGGTTTTGCTAAAGTATTGAGACTCATCCTTGTGTTTTGGGGTGGAAGACAGTGACTCACATGTCACAATATCCTTTTCAAGTTGTCACAGCCAGTTTCCCAAAATGTCTTTTGAGTCATCCAGGCTCGCTGGTTTGCTTTATACTCACAGGGAAGGAATGTAACACACTTAAAACACTGAGGATTGGTTGACTTGCCAATGATGAGAGGAATAACTTTGCGGCTGCAAGTTGAATTGCAGCTAAGTAGAGCTGTCAACCTTAATTCAATTTTTTTTCCTCCTCAGCACGGATAACGTTTGAGTGCTAAAGTACGATGCAGTAGCAGCTGGTAGAAGATTCCGGTCTCATCAGCATTGTAGATATCTTCAGGCTCATAAACTGAAATGATTTTCTTGATTTCACCTGCACGCCATTCGTTTGCTTTGTCAATTGGAACTACAGATTGTTCTCCACAGGTTGCTTTGGCTGCAATTCTAAAATGATCCTGAAAGGGAATTAGCCCACCCCAGCTGGCAGTAAAATTTTGGTGGCCCAAGTAGATTGACAGTGACTTTGATTTTTCTTGAATGAGTGGCCCACTAAAAGGAATGTTTCTTGATAGAGCATCACTGAACCACATTAAAACTGCTTTTTTGACTTCTTCAAATGAAGCAGTTTGTATATGTTTGTGTGACAGCTCAAGGTTTGCAACCTGAGATTTTTCTTCTATTTTTACTTGGTCTTTCACGAAAGCTGACAGTGTCGATGGTGAAATTCTGAATTCACTGCCAACATCTTTTTTTTCTTTTTGCCGGAATTGAGAGCTGCAAAAATGTAATTTTTTTTTTTTTTTAATGTGAACTATTGTTAGTTTTTCGTGTCTGCCATTTCTATAGGAGGGTGACAATGAATTAAATTCCAGTGGATGTTTTTCAAATGTTGACGAGCAATAAGCAAAATATAAAAACAAAAGTATGGGGAAAGTTCGAAGAAAGAGAAACATTTACAATGTTCGTTTTTCACAACTGAACTGCGACCACTGAAGTAACTGCTCTGTGAATGATTGATTCATTCAGGCATTTCAAGGTCTTTTGGGCACTTTGTTGTAATGGAAGTATCTGCTGAATGTATTTCATAGTAACAAGATTTTTATAGACTCTGTCTTATGGGGAAACGGTTGGGACCATAAAAATACTTTGTTGTAATGATATTCATTGTAACGAAATTTTACCAGTATTGTGATTTGAAATACTTACATTTCATGTGTGTTCTGTGTCTAGAGCAATCTGTGTAAATATGGAATGACGGAGGAAATGTGAGGCAATGCTGAACATAAGACTAAAACAGAAAATGTTTAAATATGTTTCAGTAATAACTACATACGTGAGGTGTAGGATGTGTGAAGCCCAAATATCCAAGAAACACTTAACAAAACAAGTATGCTTTTAATCAAGAATAAAACCGAAGAAAAAGAAATTGCTCAATTGATATGCTGCTGAAGCCCAACTATCAGTCATTACAAAATAAAAGATGTTCACATACGCATGTGTTTGCTCGTTTCATTTTCAACCAGTTATCACAGTCAACGCTGCTCTGTCAAGGATCTGTGCAGATGGCGCAGAGGATAACCTACCGTTTAGCAATGGTGAGGTAATAGGTTCAATTCATATTATTATAAAACAAAAACATATAGTTGATGTGAGTCTTTAACTTCCTGTGTAAATTTATGGTACTTGTAAAAGATATTACTAGTCCTTGCACAAGGACATTCATATCAACATGTCATTTGAATGTTTTTTTTTTCAGTTTTATTCTTGGATTCTTGAATAAAAAAATCATTCAAATGAAATGTTGATGTTAATGTCTATGTGCAAGAAAAAGTAACATCCACGATAGACACTGTGGTGTCTGTTTGCTCAATAAGGCAGCAAGAAGAAATGATTGAGCTGCGTGTGTGTGTTTGCTTTCATCGCTTCAACACTTTTACAAGTATCATAAATTTACACTGGCTGTTACGGACTCAAATCAAATGCACGTTTTTATTATACGAGGGTCATTCAAAAAGTTCCCAAACTTTTTTTTTTTTTTTTTTTTTTAACTCTGTTTATGAAGAATTTCAAAAACAAATTACATCACTTTTCTACATAGTCACCTTTGTTTGCAATGCAATTTTCCCAGCATCGTACCAGCTTTTTAATACCCAATTACTACTCATCTTACCTTCGCCATTTCCAACAAAAATTTAAAAGTATGGAAACTTTTTTTTACATACCTCATATAATAGTAACAATAATAGCAGCTCACTACTCCAAACAGTAAATGTGAGGAAGACCCAGCATCGAACCCACAACCGCTTAATTATGAAGCAGCAGTCCTTACCTCTGCACCGGCCAAGCAGATATGTCTACTTTGAATAGATTGATAATTGGGCTTTTCTTTTTACACATTGCCATTAATATGGAAATTGAACAATTTAACTTTCTTTGGTTATATTCTTGAATAAAAGCATACTTGTTTTGTTATACCGTTTGTTAAAGTCTTTATTTGATATTTTGACTTCAGTCTTCACACATTATTCACTTCACATCAACATTTTGTCAATTATTATTAAAAGATGAAAAATGTTTCTGTTTTAGTTATGTGTACAACGTTTCTTGCTTCACATTTCCTGTCATCCTACATTTACACAGATCATTGTTGACACGGAACACACATGAAATGTATGTATTCCAACTAATATTTTATTTGCCCTACACAATTCCAGGCGCCTTACTCCCAGCTAAACAGACTTGAGCTCTGACAATTTTATGTATGACTTGACTTCAGCTACCTTGGTGGGGGATGGGATAGCAGGCTGCTTGCTGCCAGTACTGATTGACACATTTGCAAAACAAAGACACTGATGAATAGGCATGAGGGAATTTCATTTGGCCTGGCATTACAAATATTTTCATAGGCTTCAGGGATTCTAGTGTTAAAAATGATACTGTTCCTCCTTTCCAAGTAAGTCTTGAGAGTTGGCTTCAGAAGTTCACATGATTCAGCTACTGACTTGGTTTAATTTTTTTGCTTCTGTTTTGTTATTAAAAGTGTATGCATTCTCAATCTGTAGTGCCTTCTCAAAGATTCCACCGATTAGTCAATTGGATTTCATCCCCAACCATAAAATATTAAAGACTTTGAATTTTTATTAGCATTAAATTGCTAAAATGTCATTTGTCTCGCAATACAATGTATGCCTGTATTTTAAAATTATGAAAAGTGTAAAATCTCTTACAACTGTTTTACACATAAGAAATGGTTTTTATAAATTAAACAGAAAACTATTACGGAACGTCAGGAGGAGGAGGAGGAGTTATTTTTCCTTTTTGCTGTATGGATGATTACATAAGTTTATTTAAGACTTTTAAGCTAAAGTAAAGCTATGCATAAATTTAATGTAGAATCTAATTAAGGTGCCAGCTTTCTAAGAAAGTGTTAAAATCAGTTCTTTGTGGTAGAAGTCTGAAAATGATTGTAAATTGCCTTTTTTAACTTTGTGGCTTCAGTGCAATATATGAAAGCTCAGAAACTCCTAATACTACTTTTTTTGGGAAAAAAGGTTTTGAGAAAAGAAATAATTCCATTGGTGTTTGCGTTTATTTTGTTAAAAGGAAAACAAAGAGCTAAAGGAACATGTGGAAAAAGTTAATGAAATGCATAAAATGTTAAAACCTAAGCTACATTAAGAAAATGTTGTTTAGTTAGAACATTTGGAAAGGATGGCTTTAGTCTGACTATTTATTGGCTTAAGATGTCTAGTAAAAGGTAATTCTAATAAAAGTATAAATAATGCCAGAGCAATTACCGGTAAATGTTATAGTAGTTCTGAGCACTTTCACTAATACAAGTACATGAAACCTTTCTTTTAATGTTAATATTAGGGCTTATTTATACATCTGTTGATTAACTTCTGTTTAGCAGAAAATATCAGTATTTTTCTTATGAATGACTATTTTGTTGCCTGCCCTTCTAGATTAACTATGTGCAGAACATACACTTACTAACTTACTAACTTTGTTTGTCTTAGACCCATATACAGTTCAGTTTATATTCATAAAGTCAGTGTTTAAAACATATGAGATGTATAATAATTGGTTAAAATAGTAATAATAAATAGCAGTATAAAGGAGTCCAAAATAAAAATGACTGATGATTAATTGTGAGGTGTATGGCAGAATGGTGAAGTATATTTAAAGTGAGCAATATGTTTAAAGTAAACCTTGGGCTGTGTTTTGATAAAATAATATAATGACATTTGTGAGGTTGCTTATCCATATTTCTTTTCAGTACTAGATATAGTATTTATTTGAAGAATTTAAATAAAAGTATATCTTAAATGAACAGAGATACACATTCATTGCTTCTTTTTAAACTCTGAATGTGCTTGGAGGTTGTC
This sequence comes from Polypterus bichir lapradei, assembly GCA_026402145.1. Taxonomy (NCBI): domain Eukaryota; kingdom Metazoa; phylum Chordata; class Cladistia; order Polypteriformes; family Polypteridae; genus Polypterus; species Polypterus bichir. The sequence goes on along the minus strand of JANRMT010062829.1, from coordinate 3,103,961 downwards.
ATTTATATTAATGATGTCATTCAGTGAAATCTTTATGTTCATTACATGATTTCTGTCTGTCTCTTCTTTTGTGTACAGTGCCTTCTACCTTAATTGCTTAGCTATGCTTTAATGCTTATTTCTGATGATTCTTCTTTCATTCTTTTTGCCTGCATTAATAAAAGGATATAAATCTAAAAAATATAAAAAATCCTCTAAGAAATTTAAACATCGTCAAAGTAAGAAAGGTATGTATAATCAGTCTATTTTTGTACAGTCGACAATCATCTATTTACTTTCAAGTCTTGTAGTCTGTGAAGGTCTCAGAATTAAAGATCTTCTATGAATAACCATCTTCTTCCATTATTTCTTTTTTCATTTTTTATTCACTGAGGGTTTGGATAAACATTTTCAGAGTAAATTAGAGTTTTTCAAAGTAAATTAGATTTTTTTATATATTATTGTAGGTGGCTGCTTACTAATTCTTAATCACATGTTGTATTTTAAAGTACCTTTACGACTTTTCCTGGAGTTGTCAAGGATGAAATCTGTGCATAATTGTCTAAAAATGTAATATGTGGTGGTAATCTAAAGTAGGGTTGGGAACTGCTGAGAATACAATAACATTATAATAAGTATATCACAGTATGATAATAATGTGATACATATTTTTTGTATTTAGTGATATATTGATCTACTGTAATTCAGTTCTGCAGCATATTATAATTTTTTATCTGAGTGAAATTAAAGTTGGAAGTTATACCACTATAGGCAAAAATGTCCATGTATTATACAGCAAACGCTTGAGCCAATTCATTCCACCTATTTATTGAGTAGCGTAAAAGGATTTCAAGTATTTCAACTAGTCTCCACATAAAGAGTTGGGATTACACAAACTTTGTACATTACACACATCAGTACATTATCTAGACTTAATTGTGGTTAAAACTTTGAAATTAACCCATATGATCTGTGAAGCTGTCTGCCAGAAACTAAGATTATAATATTTCTTTTAAAAAAGAGTTATTTTAAATATATATCAATTAAGGCTACAAATTGTGTGTACTACATCCGTGTACTACTTTGATGATAAATTATATACTAAATCTTCATACATTTGTCATGGTGTGTGGCACCGATGATACACATGCAAACAGTGTTAAACACTTATTCATTCTCAAATCCTTTTAGTAGTTAATATGTTAATCTTGTGCAATTTTATTATAGCTTAAACCAGACTATGAACACTGCAGCCAAATGTGAACAGGAATTTCATCTGGACTTTCCATTGCACAATTTTTGTAGCCCTGTTGTTTGCAAGAAGTAAAAAGTAAGCTGTACTGCAGTGTTTGTTCTCTGGGTTATTGTCAGATATCATTTTGTTGTTCACTGCTACATGAGATATAAATATGCTTTTTTTAGAGCTCCTATTAGATGGTAAGGATACAGGTCAGTTGGCTTCTCTGGCTCAGAGAGAAGTTGGAAGTCCATCTGACTGTATGTTTCATTGATAACATTAGATTAAAAGCTATCTAAAAAAATATGACTGGGCTATTCCTTTGAGTGACCTGATTGGCAGATCCCCGCAGTGCTGCATACAGTGTATGTAACAATGTGATGCTGAATTGAGATGTTCGAAATTTTTATCTCAGTTTTGAATATTAAAGTTGCAGTACACTTTTAAAATAAAAACAATATTCAAATATGATTGTGACATTCCTGTTTTTCAATATGCTGTAATAAATTGTCATAAGAATTTTTTCTCTGTAATGCAGTGAAAATTAGCCATGATGGCTAACTTAATTGTGGACAGTATTTTGGAATCACTGAGACCATGTTAGCAACATTAACAGTTGCCATTGCTTCTCTTATTTAGAATGATTTAAAATTTGTTTACAGGTTGTTTCCACTTTGACCAAAGAGGTTAGGGCACATCTAAAGTATTTTAAGATCAATGTGCTTTGCTGCAGAAGTAAAAAAAAAAAAAGATTTAAAATGATAATCTTAAAATGCTAAGAATGGTATTTTGCCTAAATGAGAAGTTAATTAAATTAGTCAAAATGTGGCATAAAGTGCAGTGCATTAGCACTTTTACTTTACAGCACTTCAACTTCAGTTTGAATCTAGGTTTTGGTGCCTTTTGTGTGTGAAGCCTGTCATGTTTGTGTGGGTTTCATTCCACATGTCTAAAGAGCTAATGATAGGTTGATTGGCAATAAAAATGATATGTACATATGTACAGTGAAATTCTTACTTGTATGTTTCCTCAGAACAGTTGACATGCAATACAGTACAAAAGATGCACAATATACATAACATGCATACACAGTATTTGCAGGTGCTTGTTTATACATGCATGTATAAGTGTAAACTTTTTTAAAAGATGCAGTATTTATTACAGTGTTTATTATTATGACTTTTAAGTAATCTTGTGACCTATGAATAGAAACTGTCCCAGAATCTACTGGTACGAGTATCAGTGTTGCTGTACCATTTGCCAGAAGCAAAAAGTGAAAAAAGTGACTGTGAAGGATGGCTGAGCTTTTCAATCATGTTGTTTGCCTTTCTAAGGCAGCAAGTGAAGGTAGCTGGGTACAAGTAATATTCTGTGCTGCCTTCATCTCCCTTTGCAGGGCTTTATTTTCTTTAGCCAAGCAGCTGTTGTACCAGGATGTGATGCACATGAATTAGTGTGGGTTTATGCATAAATGCTGAAAGATGTCTGCTTCTGGTCTTATTTCTACTGTATACCTTTTGCTGCTGTAGCTCTATACGTAAATGTTTGCTGCTCAAAATGGATGGATGCATGCATAGAATGACATAATATTAGAAGTACTTGTAGAATTAAGAAAAAAAACATTGAAACAACCATTTCATACTGTACTTTTTTTAGCAGTTGCTTGTTTATTTTATGTTTTTTCCCTTTTTTGTTGCAGAGAATCCAAATGAGGAGAAGAAAGATACTTTTACAGAAAAACTAGTAACACAGATCGTAAAAAATCTGCAAGTAACAATCACCAATATTCACATCAGATATGAAGATGATGTGAGTATTTCTTTGGTGTTCAGTTTTACTTTGAACTGGAATTGTGAAATTTAAAATTCATTTTACCATTTGGTGTAGCTTTGTGTTTGCAGAAAAATAATACAAAGAGTGCTGAGAAATGCATGCCAACAAGCGCACACAGGAAAAATATGCAAAAATGTGTGCAATTGGTACAGTTTAATTTTGTGGACACTTAACACAGACAAGGTTTTGCCACATGTTAAAATGTTATCTGCTTGTAGGTTCTGTGCCTTGTAACATTCTTTCTTTATAAGAGCTTGAATACTTTTCCTCCCAATTAGTGGAATTCAAATTAAGTTAGGCCAAGTTTAATCACTGGCTGCACCAGATAGTACTGATAAATTGATAGGTGGCACATTTAGATTTTTTCTATGGGATTGTGCATAATGTTGCACTATAAATTGCAAGAACAATTACACTTATATTACCATGGGTTTGAGCTTTCTATATATTTAGTGCTTGTCCTTGTGTTATGTTTTATTTTGCTGTATTTTCATTTATAGGAATGTTCCAGGAGTGCTTTTAGAGATCTTTTTTTCAGATGGCATTAGAAGTTATACTATAACTTCTGACTAGACTAGGTCTTTTTGTGCCGTTTTAATATATTAATTTTAAATAGATTATTGACATATATATATTTTAGTTACCTTATTATTTCAACTTTAATGTATTCTGTGTAGTTTTGTGTTTAAGTGGCTATAACACTGCAGTTCCTCTCTCAGTTCCTCGATTGAAGATTAGAGTACTATAAATTATATCAGTTTGTCTGTTTATTTTCTTTGTTTGTCTGTTTATTTTCTTATTTTCTTACTTTACAATATGTTAAAATTTGAACAAAGCAGCAGACGTGTAACTTTTTATTGTTGAAGTTTTGTCATTTTGTGATTAATTTATTATAACATTAATCTATATTTTAATTTTCTTTCTACTATTATTTTACAGGTTTCTGACCCTAAACATCCTGCCTCTATTGGGCTTACACTAGGAGAATTAAGTTTCCTGGTGAGAAACACCCTTTTATTTTTCTTAGAAAACAGTTCTCTGTGTACTTGTCATATAATAGTCACTGGTCTTAACAAAAGGAAACGTACCAAGCATTTTTGTCATAAGACTACTTGATTAATGCAGAGAACATACTTGATGCAGATGAATTAAGCACATAAAGAATATGTAAATTAGGGAATGGAATGGTTTGTGTGACAGTTATAGGTCTGTTTTAAAATAAAGTAATTCTTGTCATTGATTATGTCAAGTTGAGCCAGTATTTCGTGACACAGAATCTTTACCATGAATCATGTTGGGGTTCTTAATTGCTTATTATTTGATAAAAAAAATATTGTATAGCCTACTTGTTTAATGCTGGTTGTAAAATACTTTTCTAAATGACCATATAGAGCAGGTAATTGGCAGTTTACAGTCAAAGCTGTAACTGATATATACACACACAGTCATGCGCTGATTTATGTCCAACCGAGTTGAGGCGATTCATACTTAATACTTACAACTGAGGGCCATTGGAAAACAGTGTAAACAATTCTACAAATTGCTAAAAACCTTCCTAACTAATGAATCTTTCTTTATTTTTTTATTTCACGGGATTAATGTATTTTCGGACTCTTGGAGGGCCTTTTAGGGATTGTTTTGATTGGTGCTGCTCCACATGGTTAATTCTTATGTATTTGGCTTGCACCACCTTCCATACACCAGTGTTACTCAACTTTTGTGGTCCTGCACCCTGGTTTTGCATTTTTAAATTCATTGCAAACCTGTCCCATGTAGCTGTGACAAAAGGATTGGTTTGTACTACTTTCTACCAACGGTTAAAGTATATGTACTAGTGACCCACACCAGACCCACAGAGCCTTAATTTCAATAACTTGTACACTTTCTAAAAGTTATATGGACAATCTGACTTATCACTTAAGTTGGTGCATGAATATATGATACAAAGTTGAATGATTCACTAAGTCATCAACAAAAACACTGTTTTTGTTTTGTTAAAAAGGTAAGATTTGTCAAAATGGTACATTTAGAGCAGTAGGTATGCGCTAAGGGTCATACTGGCTCTAATCTCATCTTAGTTTCAGTACTGATGACCACAAGGGGGTTCACAGTGCTGTAAACTCCATAAGAGACCACCCCCATTCCTAGATCTTGGTGCTTAAATCGCGCACTGCCTCAGCATTAGTCTTGGGTTGTGCACTTGGATTTCTAAAGGAGAAGCCATAGAAACTGAGTTGCGAGGCTTAAAGCTACTATTAATACTGTACTGTTAATACATCAGTATAGCACATATGGTACCAGCACGTATGTATATACACTTCAGGCATTGCTCTGCATCAATATGTGCATCTGCAAACTTTAAAGGGGGATCACAAGCAAAAACAGAAAATATAAAATAGAAATATGTACTTTAGTGAACAGCATAAACAAATTAAATTTGTAAACATCTAATAATGGTAATATTTACACAAATTTCACATTATTCCTGCTGATTGTCTGTTTCAGTTCAAAAGAATAAACTTACCTGTAGAACTGTGTTTTGCAGTGACCATGAACTAAAACCTAGTTATTAGGAAAAGCAGGAATTGATATAATGCAGCAATGTTTTGCTTAAGAATGATTGCGTGTAAGCATGTTCCAGAATAAGCAGCTCTAGTGACCTAATAATATTACTTATTATTTGACTGATGCCTTTGTCCAAGGCAACTTATATAATCTGAGATACAATTGGTTACATTTCTTTTGTTTTTTTTCCAGTTGTGGCACAGGCAGGTGAAGCGACTTGGTCGCACAGTTTTAGTTGCAGGATTTGAACCCAGAACTTCAGGGTTTGAAGTCCTAGCTGCAAAGCCTTAGTCTCTACACCACACTGACTGCCAATAATATTATCCCTTGGTTAAAAAAAAATAAATAAAACTACAAATATTGTGTCCAGGGCAGCAACGGTGGCGCAGTGGGTAGCGCTGCTGCCTCGCAGTTAGGAGATCCGGGTTTGCTTCCCGGGTCCTTCCTGCGTGGAGTTTGCATGTTCTCCCCGTGTCTGCGTGGGTTTCCTCCAGGTGTTCCGGTTTCCTCCCACAGTCCAAAGACATGCAGGTTAGGTGCATTGGTGATCCTAAATTGTCCCTAGTGTGTACTTGGTGTGTGTGTGTGTGTGAGCGCCCTGCGGTGAGCTGGCGCCCTGCCCGGGGTTTGTTTCCTGCCTTGCACCCAGTGTTGGCTAGGATTGGCTCCAGCAGGCCCCCGTGACACTGTAGTTAGGATATAGCGTGTTGGATAATGAATGAATGGATGGATATTGTGTCCAGAAAAGAACTTAGTTACTGTATATATTCTCATGACAAACCTGTAAATTAAGTTCAGTATTTTTAGCACCTGTCCGTGAAATTTAAGTAGGCTTTTCCCTGCAGTATTTGTGTACAAGCTGGAACGAACAATGGTAGGACAACAGTGCTTTTCAAGATCCAGTACTAATTTGCTACCACAAAGTTCTTTTTATTTGATTATTCCTTTCCACCATATTTGAATCCAGACTATGTATTTTTTATGTTATCATTTTTTATTTTCCTTTATTAAGTGGCTAGAAATAAATTAGAAAACAAAAATATATTTGTTTTATTTTTACAGACGGCAGATGAAAACTGGAAGCCATGTATGTTGAATGATACAGCAAAAATAATTTACAAGGTATTAAAAAGCAACCAGTATAAATATTTTTTTAATCTGACTTTAAACTGAAACAGACTCATTTTTACTTCTTATAAATAAAGTAACTTGTTTATAGGATTTAGTGGTTATGTTGTACCTACATTCTGTGTGTTATCACTTATTACGTGTTTGTTTTCAGATTCATTAGTTGTGTCCAATCCTCGTGATCTGTGTTCAGTGGGGCAGCACTACCATAGGTTGATAAAAATTGTTTCAAATGTCTTTTATCTAATTTAGGCTTAAGTGTAGGAAAATACATACTAATGTGTGAATATTTTTTTTACTAAATGCTCATGTTATGCTAATTAGTTTTAAAATAAATGTTTTTTGAACATGTTGAAGTAAACAAATAGTTTGTGCATCATGTGCAATGTTTATATTTTAAATTCATTTTAGATTCAAATCCTAAATCATTCTAAGCTGCATGTCAGTAATTTGTTTACACAGGTTCTATTTTCTTAAGATAAGAATAATGAAGACCTATTATGCTGGGCCCCATTCCATTCCAAAAGCATTTTACACATACTGTAGGTATGAAATACAGCTATGATAAATCACTCTACTTAGTCAAAGTAACATCTAACTTGTAAGTCCTGCCAGAATTTTCTCCCATTCTACTGTATGTTGTTGAAACATTCCTATGTAAGTTGTATTTTAATTTAGCCAAATTGCTTCTAAACAATTTCAGCTCATAAAAATAATAGGAAAATGCCTTCTTGACAGTTTGATGCCTGGGTTTTCAAAAAATATGCTACAAAATCTAAGTCTATTTCTTTGAGAGATTGTCAGTAAGTATGTTTGTCTGTGTCAACTAGTGCTTCCGGGAAGTATGAATTCCTATATTAAATAACAAGATCAGGGTAATGTCCTGTATTTTTGAAAAACAGATAAGAATCTATACTTATGCTACAGCATAACTTTCTGGGAAATTCTGTGTTTGGATACACTAATTGAGGCTTCAGCCTACTTTAGATCAAATAGGAACAGTATGTGTTACACCTTGATCTTAGAAGAATTGACTGGGTCATTTATTTGCATGGATATTTGAGACTGTTTGCCTAACCTGTCTGTAAATGTTTTGTGAACATGGTATCTTGTAGAAGGTTTTGCACGTATTTGGTTCACTGGCTAATGATGTTCCCATTTCAAGCCTTTTCTGCAGAAGTTGTATTTACATACTTTTTCAGGTTAAATTAGTGTAAAGGAAATGTAGGTTCTTCTCTGAATGCATTTTCTTCCCAAGTTTGGAATGATTGGTACCAGTCATATCTCCTGTTTGTGGACAATATTGTTATATTTCCTTTATTTAAATGGAGTATGGAAATAGCTTGTCCCTCCATGGATGGAAAATGGCAGAGAGAGACAAATAGACCAAATTATGCCAATCCTTTGGTTTCCTGTCACATGTCAGGGACCAGTGGATCATCATTTTGGAGAGTGAGTCATGATTCAGTGACTAGTCCTATTCAGCTACAACTCAGTTTTCCAATAACCAATAGGATATGTTGACGCCCTACTTCATACAAGTTCTTGTTTCAGCATAATCCCATTCCATCTCCAGCCAGGTTGCCCTTTTCATCTCAGAGTAGCTGGCCAGTTTCAAAGATTTTCTTGTCCCTTCCTTTGGAGGTGGCTCATAGAATATCCTGCAGAGAATTTTAACAAAGCACCCTTGTAAAACTGGTTACAACGAGATTGATTGAAAGCCCCCAAAACCCTGCCATAAATTACATTCCTGAAAGAAGCACTTGACAAAAAGTTTTTTATTAGTGACACTTTTCCTAAAACTTTAGGGACTTTACAGTGACATGTTGAAAGAAAATTGTATCTGTTTTAAGTCACTAATTTCTAAATGACAATTTACAAACAATTTTCAAAATATTGAATATGAATCTACCTTACGCATACAGTAGTATTGAAAGATCCTACACATTTTATATCACTACAACACAGTAACATTGATTATCATTGCTTTGCTGATGACACCCACATCCATCTTTCTTTAAAATCTGGTGACAAGGCATCAGAAACTTCCCTCTTTCAGTGCCTTGAGCATATTAAGTGTTGGATGGCATCAAATTTTCTCTCACCTAAACAAATTCAAGATGGATATATTTTTTTTAAAAATTTCAGTTAGGATTCAGAGAAAATTTTGAATCTTAGAAATGAGGACTCATGCAAGCCCTCAGTTTTAGTTTTCTTTGATCTAAGTGTAGCCTTTGACATTATTGATCACTCTATATTGCTACATAGACCGAATCATTGGGTTGGTTTATCTGGAACGTCATTAAAATGGTTTTCTTCTTATTTGTCAAATAGAAAATATAAAGTCATCAGTGGCAACATTGTATCTTCCACTTTTATGTTAAATTATGGTGTACCACAAGGTTCTATCCTGGGTCCCTTATTATTTTCTATCTTTAGGCTTCCCTATGGCTTTATCATTAGGAACCATGACATTCAGTTCCATTGCTATGCTGATGATCTAAAGCCGGGGTTGCCAACTCCGTTCCTGGAGGACCACTGTGGCTGCATGTTTTCATTCTAACCCTTTTCTTAATGAGTGGCCTGTATTTGCTGCTAATTAACATATTTTGAAGTAATTTTAATTAATAATAATAATACATTTTATTTATATAGCACCTTTCCCATGCTCAAGGCACTTACAGAAAATAAGAGAAAACAGCAGGGTATACAGCGTATAGTATTGTACAAACCAAATAAATAAATAAAGAATATTAAGACAGTAAGTTCAAAGAAAGCCTAACAGACAACAGAATTGATGGTCTAGCACACACACATACAGGTTACATGTGCATCTTGACAGAGAGGTAAACTGAGAGAAGGGGAATGAAGTCAAATAGAGCTAAAAGCCTTCCTGAACAGATGAGTTTTGAGTTGTTTTTTAAAAGAATTCATCGAGTCAGCTGATCTGATTAATTTCAGTAGGTCATTCCAGAGTCTGGGCGCTATACTGCTGAAGGCCCTGTCACCCATGGAGTGTAGATTAGTGTGGGGCACAACAAGATTGCCAGAATCAGAGGACCTTAGTGGGCGGGCAGGCACATAGTGATGGAGAAGGTCACTGATGTAGTTTGGTGCGAGGTTATTTAAGGCTTTGTAGGTTATTAGTAGGATTTTATATTTGATTCTGTAAGACACAGGGAGCCAATGAAGACGGAGCAGGATGGCTGTGATGTGCTCGCTGCTGCTGGTTCGAGTCAGGACTCTTGCAGCCGAGTTTTGAATAAGCTGGAGCTGTGATATAAGATTAGAAGGGGCACACGCCAGAAGCGAGTTACAATAATCTATGCGGGATGTGATAAAAGCATGGACAAGTTTCTCAGCATTAGAAAAGGAGAGGAAGGAGCGAACACGGGATATGTTACGGAGGTGAAAGTAAGAAAGTTTCTTAATGTGATTTATGTGGGCGGAATAAGAGAGGGAGGAATCAAAAATGATACCAAGATTCTTTGCAGTAGAGGCAGGTCTGATGAGATCACCGCCAAGATGATAATTGACTTGCTCTTGAAGACGCAGACCACTTAATTGCTTCTTTTTCCTTAATTACCAGCCATACAATAATTAGACACAAAATGAGCCAAAAAAGCCTGGTGTCCATCATACAGTATCTGAAAATAAAGAAAAATGTAGGTCTCAGTAATGTCGATCTGCTCAATCCCCAAAACATTTTAACTGTGCTCTTAGAAAGAGAAAATCAACAATTTTGGAAATGTCTGCTAATGCACTATGAGAGCAGAAACAAGCCATGGAATTCAAGAATGAGTTTATTTAACAACAAGAATTGGCACCTTATTAAGCAGCTGGTTGGAATTTGAGGCCCTGACATTGTTGGTCTTCTGTTGGCTCCCTCACTTCACATTTCATTTCTATTTTGGTGCCATTTAAGGAAAGAAGTGAAACAATGCAGAAGAACGATGAAGAAATTCAGGAGAACAAATCTTAAAAAAGAAATTCAATTAAAATGAATTCACAAGAAGATAATTAGCAGCACAAACAGGGCACTCATTAAAAAAAAAAAAAAAAGGGCTTAGTATGAAAACTTGCAGCCACGGTGGTGCTCCAGGACCAGAGTTGGCGACCCCTGATCTACAGCTTTACTTAGCTTTGGATTATAATAATTCAAGTAGTTTTGCCATGCTTCACAACTGTATTACCAACATAAAGAACTGGATGTCTTTTACAGTGGCCAGAAACTTGGGTGTTTTTTTGACTCTAGGTTAAACTTTGAGTTTTATGTCAAAAAACTAGTTCAGTGTTGTTTGTATCATTTAAGGATTATTGCTAAAGTCAGAAACATATTGAGCTTTGGGAACACTGAGAAATTAAGTCATGCTTTTATTACTTCATATCTGGGTTATTTTAACTCCTTGCTCTCACCTTTTAGCAAAACCAGTCTGTCTAGGCTGCAACTGGTACAAAATGCTGCTGTAAGACTCCTCACCAGGTCTAAGTCTTCTGCTCATATTACTCCTTTTTTAGCCGCGTTACTCATATTTTAGCCTTGTTACATTGGCTGTCAGTTAGCTATATGATCCAGTTTAATATCCTACTTTTAACCTATAAAGCTCGACTGGTCTTGCTCCATTATATGTTAAAGACATACTGAATTTTTATCATACAGGTAGACTTCTTGGATCATTTGACCAGTGCTTTATTATGTTAATGCACTAGATTAAAAACAAAAAGGGACAGAGCCTTCATTGGTATGACCCCCAAACTCCAGAACTGTCTCCCCCTTAATATCAGAGCATCTAATGCTATAATTACAATTAAAACTTGATTAAAAACATATTATTTTAGACAGGAATTTGTTTCTTGTTAGGTTGTTTTGTATCTTTCTATTATGTATTTTATCTCTTTGTTTTTAGCCATGGTGGCGTCCTAATTTTATTCTTTTATTTTTGTTAATCAAGTTTTATGTGAAATATTGTAATGTTTTTAATTTACTTTTATTATTCTTTTTATGCCTTTTTGTTTTGTCATTGTAAAGCACTTTGCACATAGTGCTTGAAAAGTGCTCTATAAATAAATAAGGAATGAAAAGAATGTTATTCTTTTTGGTCCCTCCAAGTCAACCAATATAATTGAAAATAATCTGGGACCATTGACTCCATTTATTAGGTTCCACGTAAGAAATCTGGGTGTGATTTTTGACTTTGAGCTGAAATTTGACAAGCAGATATATGCTGCTTTTTTCAACATAGGGCTATTACTAAAGTCGAGCCTTTTTTGTCATATAATGACTTGTAAAAGCTTATTCATGTATTTGTCTCCTCACTCCAAGATTACTACAATTCTCTTTTATGGTGGTGTCTCTCAATTGTCTTTGTCTCGCCTCCAGTTGATTCTGAATGTGGCTGCAAGGATGTTGACTAGCACCAGCAAAAGAGAGCTTATCTCACCTGTTTTGGCTTCCCTTCACTGGCTTCTAGTACCATATTGGATGAATTTTAAGATATTATTATTTGTGTATAAGGTACTTAGGTCTGCTCCTTTTATACATTGTCAAGCTTCTTAACCCATATCTACCATCCAGGGCTCTTGTGTCCTCAGATCAGTTATTATGCATTCCGTGGACACATCAGAAACTAACGCATGACCATGCTTTGGCAGTAGTGGCCCTGAGGCTTTGGAACACTTTGCCTTATGAAGTTAAACTTGCTCTCTCAATCTATGGATTTAAATACAAATTGAAAACCTTTTTATTCAGTGACTTTTGATTCAAAGTAAGGATTTATTCTTAAAATGTTTAAGATTTATATACTAATGCTGCATCTTTTTTTTAGTTATTTACTTATTTGTTTGTATTGTATTATTTTATTTTTAGCTTCTGTGAACTGTTTTTTACTGGATATTGTTTTTGTATTGTAAAGCACTTTGGTCAACTTGTAGTTGTGTTAAATGTCCTATATAAATAAAGCTGACTTGACTTGACCATAGGTATAAAATTTCACATTTTTCCACATTGGAACCTCTGGTCACGAACGCCTCGGACCATGTACAAATTGGGTTACGACCTAAAAGTTTGCCAAACTTTTGCATCTGTTCACGACCACACACTCGGGTGACGAACAAGCCAGTTTCCCTTCTGGTTCGTATGCGCCAATGATTTCCACACGTGTTCAGTCTTTCCCTGTGCATTCCTTGTGCAGCAAGAGAGAGAGAGAGAGAGAGACGAGAAGGCAGTTAAAGAATGCACCCGTCTTGTTTTTAAAGAAACTGCAAGGTTAGTTTTCTCTGTTCAAGGTTTTCTCAGTGTTGTTCAATGTTTTTACATTTAGTTTACTATTACACTGTGTATTCTATGGTATAATTAACTATTTTTATGCTTAAAAATCTTTAAAAAAATATATTTACATACAACTCGTATGATCCTGAACAGATTAATTGTATTTACATACAATCCTATGGGGGAAATTACTTCGGGTCACGACCAAATTGGGTTGCGACCAGAGTTTTGGAACGAATTACGGTCGTGACCTGAGGTTCCACAGTACTATTTTCAGACTTTAATATTATATCTTTTAGTATTCAGTAGGCAGATGGAAACATGGGCTCCTTTATTCCTAGAAGTCATATAATTTGGTACAATGGGGACTTGCTGTTCCTCCTCATAATTAAAAAGTGTTTGGTTGCTATTAAACATACTACTTTTTTCTGCTTATACTCAACAGTGGAAGAAATAATCAATTCACAACATGGTCAGAGAAAGGAAATAATATACAGTGGAACCTCGGTTTACGAGTAACTTGGTTTACGAGTGTTTTGCAAGACGAGCTAAATTTTTTAATAAATTTTGACTTGATAAACGAGCAATGTCTTGCAATACGAGTAGTATGGATACACTTTGTCTGCTGAGCATCATGTGATCACAACTGAGCTGATGGTTCTTCTCTCTCTCTCGCGGGTGTCTCTCTCTCTCCTTTATCTCTCTCGCTCCTGTCTCTCTCCTTATCTCTCCTTATCTCTCTTGCTCCCACACATTTCTCTCTTCTTATCTCGCTCGCTCGCTTGTGAGTGCGTCTCCCCCTCTCTCTCTCTCTCTCTCTCTTCTCTTGAGGGCAATCGTCTCCTATTCTCCATCTGAGTCTGTGTGCCTCACTCATATAGTCAACATCCGTATGAGTGTATACTGTTTAATACAGCATTGTGACTGTGTGTGTGTGTGTGTGTGTGTGCGCGCGTGCTCTCGCACGTGTGTGCTGTGAAGTGCGAGTCCCCATCTTGCACCCCAAAACACGAAGCTGAGTCTCAGTACTTTAACAACACCAGCTTTATTCAGCTTGAAACAGCAATAGCGCTGTTATTTATTGTAGCGGGATCTTTATAATGTTCCTTGTATCACCCATCGACGGAAGGCGCTTATAGCATGTCTGCGATCTTTTTGGATGCACTTATACGGCGAACTGCTACAGCGCTGGGAGACTGCGATTGCTTTGGGACACTCTTCCGCGTGTCGTCCCGTTGGTTCGAATCCCACAAGAGTTTAGAAACTCACTCACACCAGCCATGATTCTTTTTATAGGTAAAGTGCATGTTAATTTGTTTTATGTATTTTTACTTTATATTTTGTATTAATCATTTTTATATGAATAGTTTTGGGTTGTGGAACGAATCATCTGAGTTTCCATTATTTCCTATGGGGAAATTCACTTTGATATACGAGTGCTTTGGACTGCGAGCACGTTTCCGGAATGAATTATGCTCGCAAACCGAGGCTCCACTGTAATTCCAAATAAATGTAGTTGTCAAACTATGAAGCCAGTAAATTCTTAAAGCAAGTAGACAAACATACAAAATAGTTCAACAACAATAAATACAATATTTTTTGAGCTTCCCACTACCTAGCCATCTTGCCACCTAAAATAAGCTGTTGGCTTAACTACACACTTTCACAGTCCTCTAAATTTCCCTGCTATAGAACAAACATAATACTAAACAAGCGCAACTGTTATTCTCAGAAATAAGTGAGGTAGCACTCTTGGAGGTGTAGTCATTTTAAACATTTTTTGACCATATCCAGAATAGGTTTCACACAGCTGTATAGGTTAACTGAAAAACTTCAGCATGTTAAGCAATGTTTTATGATGATAGTTGAGAAAATAATTTAAGTTATAGTACAAAGAGGAAAATAATAAAGTTATTTATATCAATAATAGTAATAGCATTGATAATTACAGTAACACTAATGACTGCAGTAAAAGCTTTTAAAAAACTACACTTGAAGATTATCTCTCATTCTTCCTACTATAAGTTATTTCATAGTCAAGTGAATACGCCATATAACTGTTCTGTAACTGGTTTTTGGATCTTGAATCTTAAAGCTGTTTATAATCTTGTCTCAAGATCTTAAAACTTCAACAGGCATTTATGTGTTTGATCAGGAAAGGCTATGGTTGAAGTAACAAACTACTTACATCAGTGTAATTTTGAAGCTGACAGTTGAATTTCCTGATTTTTTTTTAATAGTCATTAACGCTAGAATACCTTAAGCCTACGAAAAACCTAGTAATCGCACCTCTCCATCAGCGTCTTTTTGTTTTGTAAATGTTTTGATCAGCACAAGCAGGCTGCTATCCCATCCCCCTATGCCCCCCAACCGATGTATCTCGACTCGGGGGGGGGGGGGACTGTTCTCCCAGCTCAAGCCAAGACTCCTTATCTGCTTGTGAGGTCCAGAGTTGTTTCCTACTTTGGGTTCTCTGACCATAAATAGAATTAACACTAGAAATCTCTGAAGCCCACAAAAAAAACTCGTAATCCTGGGCCACCTTAAATTCCTTTGCACCTCTTCATTAGCGTCTTTTGTTTTTTAAATGTGTCGATCAGCACAAGCAGCCTGCTGTCCCCTCCCCCCCCCCCCACCACCACAGAAAGGGCAAAAGTTCTCCCAGCTCAAGTCTTGTTTATCTCAGTGTATAAGTGTATAATTTGTGAAGACTTTAGTCCAAATCTCAAATAAACACGTGCACTTTTATTCAAGAATGCAACTAAACTAAAAAAAAAAAAAAATTTGATTTACATCTTGCTGTCAATGAGTTAAAAAACCCAAGCTCAATTGTCATTTGACAGGAAGTTAACACGTATACTTGAATGGTGTAGAGGTAAGAACTGCTGCCTTATAACTCAAAGGTACCGGGTTCGAGACTGGGTGCTCCTTGTTTTGAGTAGTGAGCTGCTATTATTATTACTTTAATATAATAAAAAAAACATACATTTGATTTGAGTCTGTAACAGCCGGTGTAAATTTTGACCACTTTTAAAAGTTAGGGCTTGTTTTTTTATTATTCAGTTTTATTCTTTCAGTGATGCTCATGTGGTACAACGAACTTGCCTCTCCCTATCTGAGATGATAGCATTTATCTCCATGCTTTTCACAAGAGCAGCGCTATGGCTGATGCCTGCTCAGAACTATTTGTTGTTCCAGTAATCAACAATACGATGTCCCGTGACTGCTATCAAACTGGACCAAGGCAGGGCCATAACAACAGACGGGTTTTTCACAACACTTTCACTGGCTAATATACTGCAACGCAATTCGCCACGCTACTGTTAAGATCTGGCAGTGCCATGATGACGGTGTATGCGCCCAAAAAGAAGAAGCCTTTGATTTTAGTCTGTAACAGTCTGTGTAAAGAGTTGCTACCTGTAAAAGATAACGTTAAAGGCATATCAGCAGACACACAAATGCTGGTGAATAATGTCTTCTTGGTATATTGTTGTAACTTGAATTTTTTGTTATTCAGTTTCATTCTTGAATAAATACACACTTGATTCATTATACCTTTTCTATAGTGTTTATTTTATATTCCAGTAACCACTTGAATGAGATCGAATCTGTCTTTGTCTCTCTTGCGCGCGCACACACACATTCATAAATGAAACGTCACTATTTGAAAATGCTATACCATTTGAATATGAATTGCCTTTTTTTTTCCTTTTTTTTTCCCGATCTTGCCTGTACTCCATGTTATGGTACAGTTGTGCTTGAAAGTTTGTGAACCTTTTAGAATTTTCTATATTTCTGCATAAATATGACCTAAAACATCATCAGATTTTCACTCAAGTCCTAAAAGTCGATAAAGAGAAACCAGATAAACAAATGAGACAAAAATATTATACTTGGTTATTTATTTATTAAGGAAAATGATCGAATATTACATATTTGTGAGTGGCAAAAGTATGTGAACCTTTGCTTTCAGTATCTGGTGTGACTCCCCATTGCAGCAATAAATGCAACTAAACGTTTTTCGGTAACTTTTGATCATTCCTGCACACCGGCTTGGAGGAATTTTAGCCCCTTCCTCTGTACAGAACAGCTTCAACTGTGGGATGTTGGTGGGTTTCCTCACATTAACTGCTCGCTTCAGGTCCTTCCACAACATTTCGATTGGATTAAGGTCAGGACTTTGACTTGGCCATTCCAAAACATTAACTTTATTCTTCTTTAACCATTCTTTGGTAGAACGACTTGTGTGCTTAGGGTCGCTGTCTTGCTGCATGACCCACCTTCTCTTGAGATTCAGTTCATGGACAGATGTCCTGACATTTTCCTTTAGAATTCTCTGATAAAATTCAGAATTCATTTTTCCATCAATGAAGGCAAGCAGTCCTGGCCCAGATGCAGCAAAATGGGCCCAAACCATGATACTACCACCACCATGTTTCACAGATGGGATAAGGTTCTTATGCTGGAATGCAGTGTTTTCCTTCCTCCAAATTTAACGCTTTCATTTAAACCAAAAAGTTCTATTTTGGTGTCATCCGTCCACAAAACATTCTTCCAATAGCCTTCTGGTTTGTCCACGTGATCTTTAGCAAACTGCAGACGAGCAGCAATGTTTTTTTTGGAGAGCAGTAGCTTTCTCCTTGCAACCCTGCCATGCACACCATTGTTGTTCAGTGTTCCCCTGATGGTGGACTCATGAACATGAACATTAGCCAATGTGAGAGAGGCCTTCAGTTGCTTAGAAGTTACCCCGGGGTCCTTTGTGACCTCTCCGACTATTACACGCCTTGCTCTTGGAGTGATCTTTGTTGGTCGACCACTCCTGGGGAGGGTAACAATGGTCTTGAATTTCCTCCATTTGTACATAATCTGTCTGACTATGGATTGGTGGAGTCCAGACTCTTTAGAGATGGTTTTGTAACCTTTTCCAGCCTGATGAGCATCAACAATTCTTTTTCTGAGGTCCTCAGAAATCTCCTTTGTTTGTGCCATGATACACTTTCACAAACATGTGTTGTGAAGAGCAGACTTTGATAGATCTCTGTTCTTTAAATAACACAGGGTGCCCACTCACACCTGATTGTCATCCCATTGATTGAAAACACCTGACTCGAATTTCACCTTCAAACTAACCGCTAATCCTAGAGGTTCACATACTTTTGCCACTCACAGATATGTAATATTTGATCATTTTCCTCAATAAATAAATGACCAAGTATAATATTTTCTCTCATTAGTTTAACTGGTTTCTCTTTATCTACTGTTAGGACTTCAGTGAAAATCTGATGATGTTTTAGGTCATATTTATGCAGAAATATAGAAAATTCTAAAGGGTTCACAAACTTTCAAGCACAACTGTACATGGTAGTAAGAATGCATACAGACTTCTTTCTGTGTGCAAACACCGTCAGCATGACATGTTCAAATGTATGAATGTGTGTGTGTACACGAGACAGGCAGAGACAGATTCGATCTCATTCAAGTGGCTACTGGAATATAAAATAAACACTGGTGAAGATATTATTCACCAACGTTTTTGTGTCTACTGATATGCCTTCAACGACAGCAAAACTTTACACCGGCTGTTACAATCAAAGGCTGCTTCTTTTTGGGTGCATACACCGTCATCGTTGTGTTGCCAGATCTAAAAAGCAGCGCAGCAAATTGCTTGCGTGCTGAAGTGACTTTAGCTGCAGGTGGAAGTGCCATTTTATTTGATGGTGCCAAGCCGATATGCATTGCAGTATTTTATCCAGTGAAAGTGCTATGAAGAAGCTGTCTGTTGTTACGGTCCTTCCTTTGTCCAGTCTGATAGTGGTCACAGGACATTGTATTTTTGATTGCCGGTACAACAAATAGTTTTGAGCAGGCATTAGCCACAGCGCTGTTCTTGTGAAAAGAATGGAGATAAATGCCATCAACTCAGAGGGAGAGGCAAATTCGTTGTACCATGTGAACGTCTCTGAGAGAATAAAACTGAATAATAAAAAACACAAGCTCTAACTTTTGCAAAATAGCCAAAATTTACACTGGGTGTTACAGACTCAAATCAAATGTATGTTTTTATTATATTATAGTAGTAATAATAATAGCAGCTCACTACTCAAGACGCGGAGCACCCAGTCTCAAACCCATTACCTTTTGAGTTATAAGGCAGCAGTTCTTACCTCTACACCATTCAAGTATACGTGTCAACTTCCTGTCAAGTGACATTTGAGCTTGGGTTTTTAACTCACTGACAGCAACATGTAAATTGAATATTTTTTTTTTTTCCTTTGGTTACATTCTTGAATAAATGTGCACGTGTTTATTTGAAATCTGGACTAAAATCTTCACACATTATACACTTCACGTCATTATTAGTATAACATGGAAAAAGTTTCTGCTTTAGGTATGTTTTCAGCATTTCTTGCCTGGCATTTCCTTTCATCCTACACTTATCCAGATCTTTGTAGAGACAGAACACACATGGAATGCAATTATTCCAAAAAATGATATGCTGTATTATTTACCCTGTACGACTCCAGGCACCTAACAAGCAGGTAAGGAGCTTGGCTTGAGCTGGGAGAACTTTTTGCCTGAGTTGAGATTCATCAAGGTTTTGGGTATGGGATAGCAGGCTGCTTCCTGCTTGTGCTGATTGACACATTTACAAAACAGAAGACTCACTTCTGTTTCTGTGTTACACTTTACAGAAAAAATACAACTGGGTCTAACATTTTGAATTATTCAACCTTGTATTTTATTCAGCAATAACTTTGTTTTTTGTACCACACTTCATTATGAAACAATTGTATTTACTGAAAAACTAACATTCCTATAATTATATTTAAATGTTTAAAAGTATAGTAGAATTTCTGTTAGTTTCTGTCAGTGATAATTTCAAAAAAGCCATTCCCATTAGAGTTTAATTTGCATTATTGCTGTATGATTTGTAAACTGGGAAAACTAGTTTTGAATAACAGTTGAAGAAAATATAATTTTTTTGCACATTGTACTGTAGGTTAGATTATTGCTGTCAGTTCAACTAGCAATTATATGTCTGCTACTTGGACACACAAACAAAAAAAGAAATAAGTCCATATAGGTAATAGAATTATTGTAAGAAATGTTTCAAATAGATTGCTTTCAGTATCTCTAATAAAGTCTGACTACTTGGTTCTTTCATAGTAGTATGTAGTTAAATATAGTTAGGCCCATAGGTATTTGGACAGTGACACAATTTTCATCATTTTAGCTCTATATGCCACCACAGTGGATTTGAAATGAAGACATTATTACTTGGTTGAAGTGTTGGCTTTCAGCATTAAAGGGTTTAACAGAAATATAGTATGAGCAATTTAAGCCTGAGAACCATTTTTATACATGATCCCCCATTTTCAGAGGCCCAAAAGTATTTGGACAGTTGACTGACAGGCTGTTCCATAGACAAATGTGAGCAGGCCCCTCGTTATTTTATTAACTGTTAAGCAGGTAGAAGGTCTGGAGTTTACTCCAAGTGTGGAATTTGCATTTGGAAGCTGTCACTGTGAACTCTCAATGTGAGGTCCAAAAAGCTGGCCTTGCAAGTAAAAACAGGGCATCGTTAGGGAAAGAAAAACACACCCAACCAAGAGATAGCAGAAACACCTGAAGTGGTCAGATCAACCATCTGGTACATTCTTAAAGAGAAGAATCGCACTGGCGAGCTCAGCAACACCAGAAGGCCTGGACAACCATGGAGGGCAACTGTGCTAGATGATTTCAGAATTCTTTTTTGGAGAAGAAAAAACAATTCAACTAACATTTAGCCAAGCCAAGAGCAGTTTTTGGGAGGTAGGCCTGTCATTGCAAAAGTCTACAATCAAGGGAAGACTTCACAAAAGTAAACACAGAGGATTTTGAAGAACAAATTCAGTTTTCTTTGAACAAATGAAATTAAGATCAATATGCAATAGAATGATCGATAGAGAAGAATATGGAGAGGAGAAGGAACGGCTCATGATCTGTAGCATACCACATCATCTGTAAAATATGGTGGAGGTAGTGTTATGGCGTGGCATATGTGACTGCTGATGGAAGTGGGTCACTGGTGTTTTTGACGATATGACTACTGACAAAAGTGGCAAGATGATTTCTGAAATGTACAGCGCTGTATTGTCTGCTAAGATTCAGAAAAATGCTGCAAAACAGATAGGAAAACGCTTCATAATACAGATGGACAATGAACTAAAACATACTGTAACAGCAAACAAAATGCTTTTCAAGGCAAAAAAATTGAATATTCACTGACCAAGTCAATCAACTGACCTCAACCCAACTGGACATTCATTTCACATGCTGAAGTCAAAACTTAAGGCAAGAAAGTCCAACGAACATGCAGCACCTGAAGACAGCTGCAGTTGAGGCCTGGCAAAGCATCAGTAGGGTGAAAAGCCAGCCCTTGGAGAAGGCCATGGGTTCCAGACTTAAGGCAGTCATTGACTTTAAAGGATTTTCAAAAGTATTGAAATGATTGTTATATTAATGATTATCTTAGTTTGTCCAAATACTTTTGAGACTCTGAAAATGAGGGGACCATGAATAAAAAATGTCGTCTTGTTTAAATTGCTCATGCAATGTTATTGTTAAATGCCTTAAATTAAAACTGTTTACACTTGAATCACATTTTGAATGCTTCATTTCAAATCCATTTTGTTGGTGCACAGAGCTAAAATTATGAAAAATGTATCACTGTCCAATATACTTCTGGACCTTACTGTATATAATAGACTGGCTTTAAGTTCAAATCAGCTATAGAGCATATTCACATTGCAAATTCTGTCTGAACAGGTGTATGTTTGTTTAGATAGATAGATACTTTATTAATCCCAAGGGGAAATTCACATAATCCAGCAGCAGTATACTGATACAAAAAGCAATATTAAATTAAATAGTAATAAAAATGCATGTAAAAGCAGACAATAACTTTGAGTAATGTTAGCATTTACTCCCCTGGGTGGAATTGAAGAGTAACATAGTGTGGGGGAGTAACGATCTCCTCAGTCTGTCAGTGGAGCAAGACAGTGACAAAAGTCTGTCACTGAAGCTACTCCTCTGCCTGGAGATGACACTGTTCAGTGGATGCAGTGGATTCTTCATGATTGACAGGAGTTTGCTTAATGCCCGTTGCTCTGCTACAGATGTTAAACTGTCCAACTTTACTCCTACAATAGAGCCTGCCTTCTTAACAAGTTTGTCCAGGCGTGAGGCATCCTTCATTTTTATGCTGCCTCCCCAGCACACCACCGCGTAGAAGAGGGCACTTGCCACAACCGTCTGGTAGAACATCTGCAGCATCTTATTCTATTCTATCACTATTCTATTTCTGGCGCTGCATGCGAGTGGCAGCCATTCCAGCAGCTCCGTGTATGACTATCTTTTTACCTTTTTTCTGTTTTTTTCTCTATTTCACTTCTACCACTTTCTTTTATGTGGAATCGCTCCCTGGACACTTTTTACTATTTTTACCACTTGACATGGATTTTTAAACTCCAAGACTTGCCTATTCAAGTAGTCAACTTAAAGCACTGAGAAGAAATGCTCACGCCGGTGTGGTTCCCTATTTACCTGACGAGGTAAGAAGACGATATCGGGGCAGCCGAGCCGGCGCAAAGATAAAAGATAAGATAAAAGCCAAGCAGCTTGAGAGAAAATGGCGTTATAAACCATCAGTGCCTTCTGTGATCCTGGGAAATGTGAACTCACTACCAAATAAGATCGACGAACTGGCTGTGCTGGTGAAAAATGTCAGAACCTACAGAGAATGCAGCTTGCTGTGTTTTAGTGAAACGTGGCTAACAACTACCATCCCAGATGCTAACGTGGAGCTACCCGGGTTTAGCACAGTTAGAGCAGACAGAGATGCAAATACCAGCAGGAAGAAGAAAGGAGGAGGACTCGCTCTCTATGTCAATACAAAGTGGTGCAACTCAGGACATGTAAACGTTAAAATCTCCAATTGCTGCAGGGACATCGAACTGTTGGCCGTAAGTCTGCGTCTCTATTACTTGCCCGGAGAGTTTGGACACGTGATTGTTGTTCTTGTTTACATCCCCCCTCAAGTGAATGGCGGAGATAGTGAGTGACGTCATCCATTCCACAGTTGCTAAGTTACAAACGCAGCACCCTGAGGCACTTGTGCTAATCTCTGGAGACTTTAACCATGTAACGCTGGATAAAACATTACCTGCCTTCTTCCAGTATGTGGACTGTAACACCCGGGGAAATAGGACTATCAACCTACTGTATGCAAACGTTAAAGATGCATACAGTGCCACACCGCTGCCTGCGCTTGGGAAAGCAGATCATAACCTGGTTCTGCTTCAGCCTCACTACAAACCAAGAGTGAGGGCGCTACCTACAACCACACGATCATTCAGGAAGTGGTCCCCTGAGGCAGAGCAGGCTCTGAGAGACTGCTTTGGAGCTACAGACTGGGATATACTGCTGGGGTCACATAGTGAGAACAGTGAAGAGGCTGTTGACTGCACAACTGATTACATCAACTTCTGTATGGACATTGTAGTTCCAGTAAGAACAGTACGCTGCTATGCTAACAACAAGCCATGGATTACAAGTGACATCAAAGGCCTTTTGAACCAGAAGAAAAAGGCTTTTAAAGACGGTGATCAGCATGAGCTCAAGCGCGTGCAGAAGGAACTCCGAGTCCAGCTCAGGGCGGCAAAAGAGCAGTACAGGAGAAAGTTGGAGCAGAAGTTGCAAAATAACAGCATGAAGGAAGTGTGGGATGGGACGAAGATCATCACTGGCTGCAGCTCGAAGTGGGGTGCCACCATCGAGACAGGCGTGGAGAGAGCAAACCAAATGAACAACTTCTTTAATAGGTTTGATCACCCTAACCCACTCTCACCTCAGAGTACTGCATCCTCCAACCATCCTTCTGTTGATACCAGCATATGTGAGACATCCCCACCCACAATTACAGCAGCCCGTGTGAGCAGAGAGCTGAGAAGACTTTGTGCCAGCAAAGCAGCGGGTCCAGATGGTGTATCGCCACGACTGCTGAAGGCCTGTGCGTTGGAACTGGGGAGTCCTCTACAGCGCATATTCAACCTGAGCCTGGAACAGGGGAGAGTCCCGAGGCTTTGGAAAACATCTTGTATCACCCCAGTCCCAAAGGTATCACGTCCTAGTGAGCTGAATGACTTCAGGCCTGTTGCTCTGACGTCACATGTGATGAAGACCATGGAGCGGCTGCTGCTTCATCACCTGAGGCCACAGGTCCGCCACGCCCTCGACCCTCTGCAGTTCGCATACCAGGAGAAGGTGGGAGTGGAGGATGCCATCATCTATATGCTACACCGATCCCTCTCCCACTTGGACAGAGGCAATGGTGCTGTAAGAATTATGTTTTTGGACTTCTCTAGCGCCTTCAACACCATCCAACCTCTGCTCCTTAGGGACAAGCTGACTGAGATGGGAGTAGACTCACACCTGGTGGCATGGATCGTGGACTATCGTACAGACAGACCTCGGTATGTGCGTCTTGGGAACTGCAGGTCTGACATTGTGGTCAGCAACACAGGAGCGCCGCAGGGGACTGTACTTTCTCCTGTCCTGTTCAGGCTATATACATCAGACTTCCAATACGATTCGGAGTCCTGCCACGTGCAAAAGTTCGCTGATGATACCGCTATTGTGGGCTGCATCAGGATGCATTTAGATGGATGTAGAAGCACAAAGATGTATCCAACATGGAGCAGACAATCCCTAGGACATGTTTGTTTGTTTTCTTTCTTGTTATTGTTCTGGCAAGATATATTATGTTAGTTTCATCCAGATGATTACCTGCTAGTTGTAAATGTCAATTCACTCATTTGGATATATGTAGAGAATTAGCTTTCATACATACAGTGTGGTCCAGATCTAATTATGCAATTTTCATTACGCTATAACTTGTTAAGTTTATTACATAGAAAATCATCTGAAAAATCCCGGACCATTGAGAAGTGTGCGAATTGACGACATGAAGAATCGTCTTCGCACCGAACTGGAATCGTCCCCACATTAATCAAAGTCATCCAGACAATCTGGATCTGCATAATTAAATCTGGACCACCCTATACTTTGTATGTTGGCAGTTACTATTACTTTGTAGCCTTTGTTTGTTCAGACTGTTTTTAAGAGGTCTTTTTTTAGATTCCAGTGTCAGATTTTTTTCTGTTTATTAAACACTTGCTAGGTCCTTTCTTTGTGTCCTTTTTCACTTTGTGTCATTTTTGTATCACTTTCTTGTAAGGTAATTAGTCACAAGATTTAGAGTATAGATTGGAGTAGTTTGAGTAAAAACCGAACAAGGGTAGTTGTAGTTGTTTGAAGAATACAGTAAAATACTCAGTGACAGTAAAAGAAAATGCTGAGAAGGAAGCTATAAGGGCATCAGGAGCCAAGGTCTGGTAAAACAAATATTTATTCATCATTCATTTAAAGGTTGATAAAGGTACAGTAGATATGAGTCAAAGTTGCTGCTGTAGCAAAATTGATTTTGTCTGTCTATGCAGAAATATTGTGTGACTCCTTGGTGTCATCTAGTGGTAACTCTTTTAGGAAATTGTTATCTTGCCCTTGTGTTAATCATTTAGTGGATTCATTATGATTGAATTCCAATTTGTTTAAATAGATGCCTCTTCTTTTACCAGCATTGGGCAATGAACACATTTCTCTCTCTTGGATCCAGTAATGTGTTCTAAATGTATAGAAAAGTAATTGGTGGAAACCATACACAATCTGTATTGTTAAAGGTGTCTGCTAAATAAGTAATAACTTCATGATATTACCTGCTTCCAATTTGGTGTCTGCCTGTTTGTTTTTAAAAACTTTAAACTTGATATTTCCTTTATAATTTAATTGTGGAAGGTTTGTTAGAAGTGATGAAGGAAAATCAATTTAAGAAAATTAACTATATTGTAATTTCTCATTGTGCTTTGCAATATTAAAAGTCACTTTAAGATTTTTTTTTTTTTTTTGAGGAATGAAAATCACTTTATAATGTTCTAATTTTTTTAACACTAGATTTAAGTAATACAAGTTTTTCTCTCTCTTTTTTTCCAGCTTGTTAACCTTGAATGCCTGTGTGCATACTGGAACGTGAACAGTCTACTTTTGTATCAAAGCTCAAAAGAAGAAATTCTGGTATTTTATTCCAGTTCTTGTTTGATAATGAAATGTTGTATTTCGTTGCAGTATTTTTGTTACCATACTGTATTGTGTCTACATGAATTAAGAGTAGCATGAAGAGCTATTTTGTTACCTTTGGATATTTCACTAGCTTGCAAAGCTGTACCATTGTTTTTTAATGTACTGATTTTCACCTAAATACCTTTTTGAGTTTACTTCAACCATTAGAATTTGATATAGGCAGGGATAGCCTTGGAATATAGCAATAATAAGCATGTTTACACTAATTTTCTTTAGGTGAAGGTCACTCATTATGTTTTGTTGTTTGTAAGCACATTATTACATAGAAAAATGATTATTGTAATGTATCTAACTACCGGCTTCTTTATAGAGTTGTATTTATTTATATGTATATATACTAGCAAAATACCCGCGCTTCGCAGACGAAAATTAAACTTTTTTAAACTGACGGAAAATATACCAATAATTATTTGGTAAGGATCTCTTTGTATACCACATTGTTATTTCAGCCCTCCGGTTGTAATATGACCAAGCTGTGCGCTGAGCTTACTCTTGAGCATGCAACGTACAGTTGGCCATGTGAAAAGTAATCTTGTTTCAAATCTCACAGCTTGGATTGCTGCTGTCATAATCGGTTTGAGTTTCATGGTTTGTTCCAATTACAACAGTATTTGCAGGACTTGTGTTGAAGTGACATTTGGGATCTGTCAAGCGTTGTAAGCATACAACCGGTTTCATCGATAACCTCACATCCAGCTTTTGAGAGTTTAAACATTCATAAACATCAAAGTGTCCACTACTGAAATCGTCACCCAAGAATCTAAGATGTTTAAGAGGCATTGGCGGTTGTCGAAAGGTGTAAAATACAGTGCATCCGGAAAGTATTCACAGCGCATTACTTTTTCTACATTTTGTTATGTTACAGCCTTATTCCAAAATGGATTAAATTCATTTTTTTCCTCAGAATTCTGCACACAACACCCTATAATGACCACGTGAAAACAGTTTACTTGAGGTTTTTGCAAATTTATTAAAAATAAAAAAATTGAGAAAGCACATGTACATTAGTATTCACAGCCTTTGCCATGACGCTCAAAATTGAGCTCAGGTGCATCCTGTTTCCCCTGATCATCCTTGAGATGTTTCTGCAGCTTAATTGGAGTCCACCTGTGGAAAACTCAGTTGATTGGACATGATTTGGAAAGGCACACACCTGTCTATATAAGGTCCCACAGTTGACAGTTCATGTCAGAGCACAAACCAAGCATGAAGTCAAAGGAATTGTCTGTAGACCTCCAAGACAGGATTCTCTCGAGGCACAAATCTTGGGAAGGTTACAGAAATATTTCTGCTTCTTTGAAGGTCCCAATGAGCACAGTGGCCTCCATCATCCGTAATTGGAAGAAGTTCAAAACCACCAGGACTCTTCCTAGAGCTGGCCGGCCATCTAAACTGAGCGATCGGGGGAGAAGGGTCTTAGTCAGGGAGGTGATCAAGAACCCGATGGTCACTCTGTCAGAGCTCCAGAGGTCCTCTGTGGAGAGAGGAGAACCTTTCAGAAGGACAACCATCTCTGCAGCAATCCACCAATCAGGCTTGTATGGTAGAGTGGCCAGACGAAAGCCACTCCTTAGTAAAAGGCACATGGCAGCCCGCCTGGAGTTTGCCAAAAGGCACCTGAAGGATTCTCAGACCATGAGAAACAAAATTCTCTGGTCTGATGAGACAAAGATTGAATTCTTTGGTGTGAATGCCAGGCGTCACGTTTAGAGGAATCCAGGCACCGCTTATCACCAGGTCAATACCATCCCTACAGTGAAGCATGGTGGTGGCAGCATCATGCTGTGGGGATGTTTTTCAGCGGCAGGAACTGGGAGACTAGTCAGGATTAAGGGAAAGATGACTGCAGCAATGTATAGAGACATCCTGGATGAAAATCTGCTACAGAGTGCTCTTGACCTCAGACTGGGGCGATGGTTCATCTTTCAGTAGGACTACGACCCTAAGCACATAGCCAAGATATCAAAGGAGTGGCTTCAGAACAACTCTGTGAATGTCCTTGAGTGGCCCAGCCAGAGCCCAGACTTGAATCCGATTGAACATCTCTTAAAATGGCTGTGCACCGACGCTTCCCATCCAACCTGATAGAGCTTGAGAGGTGCTGCAAAGAGGAATGGGTGAAACTGGCCAAGGATAGGTGTGCCAAGCTTGTGGCATCATATTCAAAAAGACTTGAGGCTGTAATTGCTGGCAAAGGTGCATCGACAAAGTATTGAGAAATGGCTGTGAATACTTATGTACATGTGATTTCTCAGTTTTTTTATTTTTAATAAATTTGCAAAAACTGCAAATAAACTTTTTTCACAATGTCATTATGGGGTGTTTGTGTGTAGAATTCTGAGGAAAAAAATGAATTTAATCCATTTTGGAATAAGGCTGTAACATAACAAAATATGGAAAAAGTGATGCGCTGTGAATACTTTCCTGATGCACTGTATTTGTCCATTTCGGTACACCTGAAAGCGACAACCGAATAATTCAGCGGCAGCCATCAACTCACATGCAGAACCATAGGTGAAGGGCTTAAGCATTTCACTCTTATAGTGCTCCTGTGTAGTATAATTATATCCTGTACCGTTATCAGTCCACACCTTGAACCTGTCCCAGTCATTCAATACTTAAGACACAATGTGAGCCTGATATGGCCCTGCAATATATAACAAAGAGAATGGAAAAGGTAGGTGCCATAACCGCGCATGGAAACCACTTGGTAAGTGACAGTTCTTTGATTGATGGTGATCACCTCGATAGACATGTTAATGGGGGCACGGTTGGAATGATAAAGGAAATGGGTACCTGAACAATGTAAAGTAAGTCTAAAATACCTATACAATAACTATAATTGTAATAAATGAACAATAAAACAGCGGAGAAGACGTGGATTAAATAAAAAGGCTGTAGTTATCAGCAGGGAGACGTGAATCCCGTGGCCAAGCAAGCAAGGAAGGTAATGTAGAGATCGGAGCGACGGACGGCCTTATATAGGCAGGCAGCCAACAACGTGGGAGGCGTTGGGATGGCGGACCCAACGCCCCCTCACATGGTGACCGAGCTGCAAGCTATGGACGTATATATGTACGAAAGTAGGATTCAGTTAGTGTTGGGAACCCGTGTACCAAATTTCTTGAAGATGGGCCCATAAGTAACAAACACCGCTGAAAAGTTCAATATGGCGGCTGACAGTGGCGTCATACCACCGAAATAAGTACATACATCGGTTTCGGTTAGCGCCAGGAAGCCGCCTACCAAATTTCGTGAAGATGGGGCCATAAATAAGAAAGTTCAACTTGGCGGAGGTTGTTGACCGTTATGACCGTTACGTGTAGAATTTCGAAATGAAACCTGCTTAACTTTTTTAAGTAAGCTGTAAGGAATAAGCCTGCCAAATTTTCAGCCTTCTACCTACATGGGAAGTTGGAGAATTAGTAGTGAGTGAGTGAGTGAGTCAGTCAGTGAGGGCTTTGCCTTTTGTTAGTGTGTGTGTGTGTATATACTGTATAAATACTGTATATATATATATATATAATTTGTATATATATATATATATATATATATATATATATATATATATATAT
>JANRMT010062829.1:3044002-3064137 GCA_026402145.1 Polypterus bichir lapradei | reverse complement strand
TATATATATATATATATATATATATATAGATATGTGTGTGTATGTATGTGTATATATATTTACTTTCACTTAGACTATGAATCTGTTCATCTTTCCAGGGAAGTCTTCCACCTAATAGCTCAGCTGGAAGCTTACTGTACAAGACAATCTGCCTTATGTATCTGAGTCCCCGTAATAAATAAGTCACCTGCAATCATTATCTCTTTCTGGGGTTTAGTTCTGAGGTGACCTTTTGTGTCCTCCAAATCCTGCCTACCACCTTTCAGTTATCAAAGTCATTTTTCAGCTCTGAAAGGTTCTGAAAATTTTTGGGCATTTCTAATT
The DNA here is from genome assembly GCA_026402145.1 of Polypterus bichir lapradei. Lineage (NCBI taxonomy): Eukaryota > Metazoa > Chordata > Cladistia > Polypteriformes > Polypteridae > Polypterus > Polypterus bichir. The sequence continues at coordinate 3,063,813 of JANRMT010062829.1, read as the reverse complement.
CTGGGATTGATGCCCAGGATATAATGTGCATCCTTTAGCTTGCAATTATGTCCGAATGTGACCCACCTATCTCTAGTTGTCTGGTTTGAGTTTTAACATGTCATGGCTCATGGGGGTTTAATCTGTGCACTACACATTCTGAGTGCAAGGCATAAACTAACACCATTAGTTAGTCTTTTACTCGGAAGTCTCTACCTGCACCAAGTTGAGGGGTGCAGGTGTTCAGAGCATGATGCTTTTGTCCTTTAATTTTTTTTTGTGTTTGCAAGTGGAAGTTTACTGTATAAAAACTTTAATAATTTGAATGTTTATTAACCATTGAAAGGTTAATCTAACAAAATAGCATTAATTTTAGATGAATCTTGCTTCATGTTCTGCTTCTTTACTGTCTGTGTCAACAGGCTTTTTGTAAACACATTTCCAGTCCACAGGTGATGTTTTCCAGTTTTATTAAATATTTAAAATCTTAATTTTTTTCAGAGCCATCTTAAAACTGGAATTGCAAAAGGCAAAATGGTACCAGAGGATTATCATTACAGTATGTATTATGTATATGGTAAAACATTTATTAAAAATTAGAAAAGGAAAACCACCTTATCATTAAACTTTTACACTTAAGTTTGCTTCTCTAACACAACGTTATGTGCCAACTTTATTCAGTTTAAACACTCCTTTTTTAAATTTTTGTAATATTCTTATTTTCATTTAAGTCTTCAGGCCAATACTTGCTTCAGCCAAGTTATACATCAATCCTCATGCTGAAAATGAGTTGAAGAGTCCAAAAATATACTTGGACATGGAAGTCCAAAACATAGCTTTTGAGATTACAAAACCACAGGTAACCAGATCCTGATACAAAATTAAAATATCATCTTGATAATGTATTAATTTTTAGTAAATTAGTTAGTGTAATATTGTTTAACTAAAGATATTAGATTAAAATATTGTTTTAATTGCATCAAGACAATTTCATGTAAAGAATGTAGTTCTAAATGAATGTTAATTTTTCTTATAGACCTTTTCATTTTGTGCTGTAAAAATCGGTTTTTGGATCTCATTTTGGACTGTAGAATTTTAATTTAGTCATGAATTATGCCACACTCAGCATCATGAGGTACCCAGGGACAAAGCAGACCAACAGTATACATTGGTCTTTTAAATCTTTTATCGCATTGTTTAATTCCATATTGTTATATCAAAACTTTTCTGAGTATAATGTCAAAGTGGTCTAGCCAGTGCACTGAACGTTTTCAGTACAAGGCAGGAGTTACCACCATTCCTTAATCTTCCTCTTTAGAATTTCTGGATGGTGGGTCCTATATTTTAAAGTGGTTCCTGCATGCCACCCCCATGTACTCTTATAGCATAGAGTTTAGACCATTCTATCATGATGAGAGATGTGCAAAGCGCAGGCAGTGTGGCATAGTTGTTAAGGCTTTGGACTTCAGACCATGAGTTTGTATGTTCAAATCCTGCTACTGACACTGTTGAACCATGAGCAAGTCACATGATAGGCCTGTGCTCCAATTGGAAGACCAAAAGAAATTGAACCAATTTTATTAAAAATTTTGTAATTCGCCTTGAATAAACATGTCGGCCAAATAAGTAAATGAATGAAACTGACTGAATGAAAAGATGGACTACTACAGTATTTTAGTTTAAATCTACTCTTTCTTACCTTTGAAATAGAAAAAATCTTCTCTGTTTATGGGCCCCATCCCCATTTTGCCTGATAGGTGTCTATTTATGGATGTGATTCTAATTCACGTCTATAAAAATAACTTAGGCAGGTTTACGTTTTTTTGTTTCTTGTTTTATTTAGTATCTCAGTGTGATAAACATTCTTGAATCAGTGGATTGTATGGTTAAAAATGCTCCCTATAGAAGATATAAGCCAGAGGAGTCGATCCATCAAAATGCAAGTAGCTGGTAAGATATTTAACGTATGCAACTGAAAGCTTTTTTTAAAATGAACAAATATAAACTGAAGAACTGTTGTTTAATGTTCTTTTGCTTTTTATATTTGTACCTGCTGTTTTTAATGATTTTAGATATTGTCTGTTGCTATAACTCCATTGCTAATTTTTACAAATACTAGCGCTTCTACACATGTAAGATGGGTTAAAATCTAAGTAATTAACGTAGAACTCAGTGTTAATGTTTGCAGTGCACCATCTATTGCAATGTATTTTGTGATGCATGTAGTGGTAAAATGCACTGCATTTGTCATTACATCAAAGGCTGCATCAGAAGCATTTGAAGCAATAAAATGCATTAGTATAAAACTGCACCATCTGTTGGAATGACTAATTCAATGCATATGTCTGTTATTTGTTTTTTTTTATGAGATTTGTGGTAACAGTGTTATTTGTGAGGCTGCACTATTTCTAATGACAGACATAACAACTGACACAAAGATACACAAACACTCGTCCTTTTATTAAGGAAGATAAACAGAAATATTGCTATTTTATTTCTTATGTTTGCAGTTCCCCTGAAGGCAGTTTGATTTTAGCTACACTGTTTACATAATCATTCATTCCTCAGCAATTTTTTGACATACTGTTGTCAAAGAAATAGAATTTTAAATAGAATATATTTTTCCTCAGCAATTTGCATATTATTGCCTATCTTACAAAATCAACAGCAAAATATCAAAGTGTTTTAACATTTTCACAGAATGAAAAAACTAAAAACATTCATTCCCTGTGTTATTGCTCAGTCACAATACTGTATATTACTTCAACAGATAATACACTTTATTTAAGGGCTGCACTTATGTGGAGCTACTATATATCAATTATTAGTAGAATTTGGTGCTTTAAGGAAGAGACTACTGCAGCACCAGTACCATTGCACAATGAGCCTCTTATTTAGGTACAGAGAATTATGCTAAAAATCAAAATACATGAAACTCATCCATGTGTTTTGCACAATATTTGTTCTCTAGTTAACAACGACAATTTCTTTAAACAGATTATTAATTCTGAACCAAGGAAACCAGTGTTTTGAGGAGAATATGGTAAAATAAATACTCTCTGTTAATGCAGGCATGGAGGCAGGATGCTATGGCATTGATTGCAGTGTTTCTCAGTATTTTTCCTTACTTTAATAAATTGATACAGTATTTCAAATAAACTTCCGGTTGTAATTAGCCTTGTATTAAAATTAAGGAAACAATGTACACAAAGGAAATACAAAGTATCAGAGCTGAAAATTTTAGACCCCTCTACCCTTCTTACCATAAGGATTTTTTTTTTTTTAATCGGTCATATTAAGCATTAGTTTAGAGGCATGCAGGAGCACTTTAGAAAAAAAAGGTTATGTTTTTTATGGTTGAGTTTCCCATCATCTTAATCATAATATCCATGAAGGTCCAGTTGATTCCAGGACCTTACCTCTAACCATGGAAACTGAAAAATGAATCAAAGGAAAGATTTTATTTTAGATTATTTATTTTTGTATGCCTAAGATTATTTTAGAGAACATGAAGGAAAAAATTTAAATCTCTTAAACCAATATTCAGTATAATCAAAAGAATGCTTGTTTCTTTGTTGCAAAAGCTGCGTCAAGTTGTATGTAAAAAGAATTAAGAAAAATAAACTGTAATCCTGTTTTAGTTCTCACCTGTAAAATGTTACAAGTGAGAGTTACTGCTTCACAGGAGCTGAGACTTTGCTATTAACCAACAACTAGGGGAAATATTTTATTGTAGAAAGACTACTGGTGACAACTCTCCTTAACACTAGAATTACCAGAGCCTACGAAAAAACTCGTAGGTCCGTCCCACCTTAAATCGCTTCTTAAAACCATTCTCACCTCTCCGCCAGCGTCTTTTGTTAATCTAAATGTGCTGATAAAAGAAAAGCTGCAAGTAGCTGGCTATTCCATCCCCCCAATGACTTAGAACGTGCACAAACTTCTCCCAGTTCATGCCTTGATTGATTATCTGGGAGTGAAGTGGAGTTTTAGAGTCGAAATAATAGATCATTATTTGGAATACACGCATTTCACGTGTGTTCTGTTTCTACAGTAATCTGTGTAAACACATTTTTAAAACAGAAACGTTTTTCATATTGTAGTAGTAAATGACAAAATGTAAGCATAAACTATATAATGTATGAAGCCTGAAGTCCAAATATCAAACACATTTACAAAAGGTACAAATATAACAGAACAAGTATGCTTTTATTCAAAAATATAACTGCAGAAAAAAGCCACCTTAGCATGCCACATTGACACATACTTACTACAACTGCCACGGTAGCATAATGGTATCAGTCGCTGACTAGTATTCAAAAGGTTATGAGTTCGATCCCGCGCGATTCAGTTTTGAGACGTAAACTGCTGTTATTCTTACTATTTTATAATAAAAACATACATTTGATTTCAGTGTGTAACAGCCGTGTAATTTAAGATACTAGTAAAGGTATTTTTTTTTTTATTCACTTTTCATTCTCTCAGTCGTGTTCAGGATCCTTCCCTACACTCCCCCCAAATTGAGAATGCTGTTTTCACATAAAGATGCGCTATAGCTCTGCAGCGTATTTGTGACTGCATTCTCGTACCAATGCTTGCGAACTGAAGAGCCTGCGTGCACTTTTCGTGGCATTACACGTCTAGTTTTTTGAGCATGCCCGTGTCGCTCAAACCCAGGAACATATGTTGGTGTACAAGAATAACAAAACAAGTGCACTTTTATTCTAGACTATACGTGAAGAAAAAATAAAGCAAGTTACAGTAGGCGGTTGATACGACAGCTTGCGTGGTGCAATGCTAAGAACTGCTGATTTCCGATCCGTGCTATATAGAATCATCACATTCAAATATTAACAATTCCCACACACCCTTCCTACATTCACGACATGTGTACTTGTTGCAGTGTACACATCTCTCTGTGCTATGGTTCCTATTACACTGAATGAGCATCTGACATTGTACTTTCTTCCCTATATAAATAACATTTGAGTATAGCGCGTTTCCAAATAAATCACATTCGAGCTATATCGCGTCTCCAAATAAATCACATTCGAGCTATATCGCGTCTCCAAATAAATCACATTTGAGTTATAGCACGTCTTTATGTGAAAAAAAGCAGTGTCAGATGGGGGGGGGATCGTGGACGCGACTGAGAGAATGGAACTGAATTTAAAAAAAAGCTAACCTTTATAATTATCATGCATTTACACTGGCTCTTACAGACTGACTGAAATCAAATGTATGTTTTTATTCTAAAATAGTTCAATACATGCAATACTATTTGAAAAAGAAGAGCGTCAGATCGGGTTTGAATACACGCTGACGCTGTTACAGAAGGAGTCTGCTTATTCAGTGCAGCAGTTTCAACGCACAGTACATGCAATATTATTTGAAAACGAACAGCATCAGATTGGGCGCATATTCAAACCCGATCTGACGCTGTTTGTTTTCAAATAATATTGCATTAGTGCGATGATGTTTTTACATATATTGTCTCTTTCATTCATCTTGCGGTTTTTAATCAGTGACCGCGTGTTTTTTCCCCCGATCTTGCCAGCTCGCACATGTTGCTGTCCACTCTAAAACTCCACTTCACTCCCAGATAATCGAGGCATGAGCTCGGAGAAGTTCGTGCACGTTCTGAGTCGGTGGGGGGATGGGATAGCCGGCTGCTTGCAGTTTGTTTTTATCGGCACATTTACAGGAGAAAGGAGGCTGGCGGAGAGGTGAAAGCGGTTTTAAGAAGCGATTTAAGGTGGGACGGATCTACGAGTTTTTTCGTAGGCTCTGGTAATTCTAGTGTTAAAACTCAATTCCCTTTTATAAAATGGACATACCGTAGATCCCGGAATATAAGCCGACTCGGTATATAAGCCGACCCCCTTTTCTATCTACTAAATTACATGTATTTGCTGATGACCGGTATTTAAGCTGACCCCGTTCTCCAAGCAAAATTTTCTAAATTTCCTTAAAAGTGTCTCTTCAGGTATATTTATCATGTTTATCGGCGAGAATTTGAGACTGCCGGCATTTTTGATGGAAACCAGGAAGTGATTGCCGAGAAGTTTGGTAAAATGAAACCTTTATGTTGAAACTACTGTATATACGCAAATACAGTACATCGGCGGGTGGATTTCCGGAGACTCGTTATAAATTTGATTAACTTAAATACGCAATACAGTGGACCCTTGACTTATGAACTTAATTCGTTCGCGAGGGCTGGTTGTAACTCAAGTTGGTTGTAAGTCAAGACTATTTTTCCCATAAGAAATAATGGAAATACCCACAATGCGTTCTGAACCTTCCACTGCAACACTTACTTAACCTTTTCATAATAAAAAAGGGTTGTATAATGTGCATAATTTACCAAAACACCAATAATTTGTACTAACCAAAAAGTTATAAAAAGTGCGATTAAGCTAGGAGCATGGCGGCGCGCATGGTTGCAGCGGCTCAGGGCTCTCCTTTTCAGTGCACTTTTTTGTTGTTTTTGTACTTTTTTTTTTTTTTGCTTGTTTGTGCATGATCGGTTCAGTGAACATCTGCTACACCCGTCAGAACCTTATAGACATCAGTGTCCAGAGCCAGACATCTGTTTCGAGTGTTTTTCATCACACGCACAACATCCCAGACAACATAGCGAGACCAGCGGGCTCTCCGTGGATTGTTGTCGGGTCTAGGAGACGACACAGACGGAGGAGAGAAAGGAAGCAGAAGCGGGGCTGCAAATCCGGCGTTATGCTAAGGCTAAAGAAACAACCATACAAGCCCTATACAGAACTTTTTTTTTGCAACTTCTTTGCATCTTTTCGCACCATTTGTTTATTTGTTTATTTACTTGTTTTGTTCTACACATATGTCTGCACTGAAGGAGCTGCTTTTAATCTTATTGTACATGTGTATAGTGACAATAAAAGGCATTCTATTCTAGAAACAAAAATTTCATACTGTACTCATCATTTAATTTTAATTTGACATCTTTGGGCTGCAGGAAGGGAGGAGGAGGAGAATGAAACGGAAGGTGGTTATTGTTTAGAAGGAGCCTCCTTATGCAAATCTTTTCTTTGTAAAATTGTCGAGATGGTGGATTTCGACATGCTGTACATATTAGTGAGATCAGTCACACGAACAGCACTCTCATATTTCCACACAATGTCCATCTTCGTTTCGATTGTGATCGCTTTCTTTACCTTCGTTACCTTCTCTTCCTTCCTTAGCAATTATGTGTCTTGCTTGCATGGTCTTAGTGAATTATATATATATATATATATAATATATTGGTAAATCACTGCAATGACCGAAATTACATCCACAAACACATGTACCTGGGCTCCGACTGACGCTTACTAATGCTCTCGGTTGTTTGTTTACAATCGCGCAAGCAGATACATGTGACTGCATTCGGGTCGTAACGCAAGATGTTGGTCGTAAATCAAAACAACGGTATTTTATTTAAACTTCCCGATAATTTATTATACATTTTATTAATAAAATCAACAACTAAAGCACTTTTTTGAATAAATTCTTTTATTTAATTTAAAGTACCGGCATGCAAAGTTACTTCTTCATCTGAAAGATGGTGCTGTGGTTTCATCATTAATTACTTCCGTATTCATTGGCAAAACCGGCATTGCGCTGGAAATCTTGAATCTGAAACGATACTCATTGTATAAGCCGACCCCCAAACTCCAAGCCAAAAATCTAGGACGAAATGTTCGGCTTATATTCCGGAATCTACAGTATTCTTTTTTTTTTTTTTTATATGGACCACAGTATAAAGTTTAATTCTCTGCCGCTACTTTAGTTGGCCTATTCTTAACACATGGCAACTTTTGGGGATATTCAGTTTACAGCTGTACTGCAGTTTTACCCATGACTACGGTATACTACCTTCCATCAATAGGTCCTTAAGATTTCACTTAGGTATTTCTGTTACTGTAACTTTCCTATTGGGAGTGGTCTTATTCCCTTACCCGAATGGATCCTGCTGAAAAAGGAACTTGGTTCTTAGCCCTCTGTGGTTAAAATAGAGCAAATATGCAGGCAGGAAAGCTGGCTTTAATGCATCTTAATATTTAAACATTATTCAAATATATAGTGGCATGAACAAACAACATAACATATGGTACTGTTAGATGTTTATTCTTTCCAGGTAGCCCATTTCTTACATTCCTTGAAGTGTTAGCAGGAACTCTGAACATTCTTACCTAGACTTTCTCCTTCTCCTGTCTCTCTCCAGTCATCTGTTTTACTGATCTTTTAAAGCTAATCTAGGTATGTTGCATTCATCTTATCTCCAAGGCAACTTTGCTTGTTTTAAAATTAAATTTCTTGTTTTACACAAATTGCTTTAAGAGCTCACATGCTTCTACATAAGAGTCAGGAGGCTATAGTGAGGCATGGTTGTGTACCTTAGAAATAGCTATTGATGACAGCGTGAAGGTTTCATCCTTATCTGTTACACATACTGTAGCGTTGCTTAACAAAGTGGGCTCATCCCCCAACATATCTACGTTTTCTAGTGATGGAAGCAGCTTGTCCCATTCCCTGTAACAGAAGCAGTCTTCTTGAGTTGCCATAACTTTGCATTTACCACATGTGTGTGCCTCCAATCAGCACTTGTCCGTTGCAACTAGAAGGTATGGCAGTGCATTTTTTTTGTCTCTACAGTTCTGCCTTCCTTTCTGTTCTTTCCTCTTCAGTCTGCTGGATCTCCTCATCAGTATTTTCTGGCTTCAGCAAATATGGTGTAGCAATAATGCTAAATGTATACTCATCTTCATAGTTTGACATTTTGCTAGTTTGCATTGATAGCTTATTTGTCTAAATCCTGGAAGAAAACATACCTGAAAGTAGTAGATTTTCAAAACGAAAGTGGTGTGTGCGACATTCACAGCACAAGCTAGAGGAGACAACACTCCTGGGGGTGAAAGGTTATCGCAGAAGAAGAGACAATCGGCAAGATGAGGTGTAGAGCCATTTTTCTATTAAACTATCCAGATATCACTATTGGTTTGTTTACTTTTTAAATTTCTTTCTAAAATGATGTGAATCCACTGTTTTGCAATATTTGTACAATCTCAAGATACAGATTAATATCCGATAACATTCTTTCCTTATAAATGGACGCATTTGGTAAGTTTAAGCATGTTTTTCCATATTTGGACCCAGGTTACCTTGAACCTTATTGTAAGGTGCAAGAAAAGACAAGGTATTTTTAAAATTTATAAACAATTCTTCACTTTAGAATGCAGTTTTATGTGGCAAATTAATATATGTCATGATTATGAAGAAAAAATGTGACTTGAAAAATGCCCAACTTGTCCTTTAAACTTTACTCAAATAATCAAAAGTACTTTATTAAGCCTACAATCCTTTGTATTGATTATGCCATGAACTTAACATTCCAAAGTGTTACCTTTTGTATGTGATATTTTCTAATTGAGGTGTGTAATTTTATATGCTTTGAACTTCTACAGGCTTTTTCTATTAATCCACTTCGGTATAAATCTATCTTGATTGTTACAGAAAGTGGTAATGATAGGTATAGCAGAATTTTTCTGGAGTAAAAAAAAATCACTATTGATAATTTCTTGTTAAGTACGATCCAGACTTGAACATGGAGAACCTCAAGCAGCAATCTTATACACCTCTGACTATAAATATAACACTAGGTTATGCCACTTGCTGAAATTCTCAGATGATTCTGTACTTACGAGGTGTATCGATAAGGGAGTTGAGACCGAGGAGAGGAGTCAGATGGAGAACTTTGTTTATTGGTGCAAAGACAATTGTCTGCACCTTAACATCAACAAAACCAAAAAACTGGTTGTTCACTTTTGCCACATCAAACAGCCTCTGTGTCTGGTCACTATTTAGGGAGTGGATGTAGAAGTGATGAACTCCTATAAGTATTTGGGGGCTCCTTATCAATGACAGGTTGGACTGGTCTTGAATTACAGAGGAAATATATAAGAAAGGGCAGAGCAGGCTCTTCTTCCTTAGGAGACTGAGTTCCTTTAATATGGAAAGTGACATCCTCCACATCCTGTACAATTCTGACGGTTAGTGGAGTTTTCTATGCTGTGGTGTGGTGGCCTGATAGCAGCACTTCAAGAGAAGGCCACCAAATTAACAACCTATTTAAAGGGGCAGTCTCAGTTATGGGATACACTCTTGACCCAGTGGGGGCAGTAGCAAAGGAAAGAATTAAAACAAAACTGAGTGTCATTATGACTAATACTGCACATCCTCCCTCTGACATACTAACATTAAGTACTTTCAGCTACTAGGGCTCCTTTATACCAGCAGGAATATGTAGGTATAATGCCTCAGTGTTAATGTGGCTGCCAAGTCAGAACTTTTCTTTCTTTCTAATTATTTCTTCCTTTATGCTCATTCCGGTGTGTGTTCAGACCATAATGTGTGTATGTATGTAATTTATGTTTATTTACTTATGTATTTATTTATTTAACCTCCTTAGTGTTAGACCCCCGAGCATCAATCAGGCTGTAAAAACAGTGCGACAAGCGTTAGTCCTGACCATCACTCGGGCAACTGTATAGACGCGTCTCGTGTAAGCGTTAGACCCAAGGATTACTTGGGCTGTAAAAGTGGCAATAGCATTAGTGTCAAGTGTTGCTTGGGAAATGGTATAGGCATGTCTTGTGTAAACGATAGGCCTGAGTGTTACCCAGGGAAAGGTGCAGACACATCTACTCCTAGCCTCATATTGGTGTCTCGTAAGAAACGTTTTACAGCAGCCCAAGTGTTGTATACTCTTGACAGTGATATAAGCAGTAATGACCAAGTGGATCTCTCTTCAGACAGTGGAATTGAAAGACAGTGAAATCGAAAGTGATTCTGATAAATCCGAAAGTGATGCTCATGTCAATCACACTTGTGCAGTGTGCTGTTCAAAAGCCGATCAGTCTGGAAAGAAAATCTGCAAGGAATAACACTACTATTGTTATGACTGTGACTTTGGATTGTGTGTTTTACAACTGCCTTCAGATCGTTAAAAAGCTCCTCCTGTGTAGTTTGGGGCTGATCCTTCACCTTTCTCATGATCATCCTCACCCCATGAGGTAAGATCTTGCATGGAGCTCCAGACCGAGAGTGATTGATGGTCATTTTATTATTCTTCCATTTCCAATTAATTGTGCCAACAGTTATCATCCTCTCACCAAGCTTCTTGCTAATGGTCTTGTAGCCCATTCCAGCCTTGTGCAGGTCTACAATCTTGTCCCTGACATCCTTTGACAACTCTTTGGTCTTTCCCGTGGTGGTGGAGAGGTTGGAATGGAAGAAATTGATTCTGTGGACAGATGTGCTTTGTACACATAATGAGTTGAGATCAGGAGTATCAATAATTGATCGATTGATTGATTGATTTTAATCTGTGGGCCACATTGGCACACAGCCAATCTGTGGGAGGCAGAATTCTGGCTGAGTTGTAGGGGATCAAATGCTTATTTCTCTCAATGACAAGCAAATCAATTTATAACGTTTATGTAGTGTTATTTTTCTGGATTTTTGGTTGATATTCTGCCTCTCTCCATTAAAATGAAACTACCATAAAATATTAGACTGTTCATTTCGTTGTAAGTGAGCAAACCTACAAATTCAGCAAGGGATCATATACTTATTTCCCCCACTGTACTCTCTAGTGTCTTGAAGGCCAAGCTTATAAGTAAATAACCAGGATCGTAGTGTCGAATAGTTTTAAATAAAAGCGATTCTTTAGTGGGAAGAATTTATAGTGTTTAAAGAATAACTGGATAGAGCACCATTTTTCACTTAAAAAATAATGTGTTCAGTGCGAGCAGAAAGCAAGGACTTTGTGCATTTATTCCTTAGGAAGAAGGCGTTTTTTTTGTAATACAGGTTTGTGGCTGATTTTAGAGCACTTAAGTTTTTTAAGCTCTTTGGTACATAAGCAGAGCACTAATGAGGCAAAAGTGACAGCAGAAACAGACAATTAAATAAGTATATAACAACTCGCTGATATCAGTAAGCAAATTTTCTAGGTAAGAAGAAAAACTTTACTTAATGGAACAGTTCTTAGCAGTCAGGAAAGACAGCAGAATTAAGAGGACAACAGTGCAAGGGTTCATCTATCTATTAATAGAAAGAAATACAAACAATTTAAGTGTAGCTCTTCAAAGTAAGGAAGTAATAAGAGGGGTGTAAAGTTAGGAAAACAGACAGGGAAAAAGTAATAACCTCAGTAGAGGCATACAGTGAGTAGTTAAGGGGAGAGAGTTTTATTGGAGCTTCAGGGCCTGAAAAAAAACTGCAGTAGTTCTTTAATCTGTTGATTTAATTTAAATAATTTAAGTTAAATCAATGTAATGAGAAGTCGAGCAAAATAACACCTTTTATTGGCTAGCTAACTAAAAAAGTTATGATATGCAAACTTTTGAGGCAGCTTCTTCAGGCAAGATGTAATATAAAGACTGGAATTCCCTGTGTTTATATAGACACCAGGACAGATACAGCATTGGAAAACCTTTACATGAGACATCTTAGATGTAAAAAAATAATACACCTCTCTAGGCTAATATTCATTTAGCAAAAGAGGAGAACAATGTATAGTCAAGATCTTTTTATAAGATAACTATCCTACAAAGTATTTTTTGAAGTTGTTAATGACTTTTTCTGTACAATGTTGATGTGTAGTCAGGTTTTCTGGGTAAACAATCCTCATATCTGGTTATAAAATTCTTGTCTCTATTTAAACTATGTTGTAATATGCTCAATTTTAGCATGAGTTTAACTTCCCCATTATTTTCTCTCTTGCTGTGTTTTGAAGTTGCCCATAAGCACTGTGGCTTTAAAGTCCTTCTCTCCGTTTCCATGGCTGTTAAATTGAGCTCCTACAAGAACATCCCTATTGCCACACTAAGTGTGTGACCTGTGTAAATTCATTCTTTGGTAGAGTATTTGTCCAGTTTCCCCCATTTAGAGGGCAGTGTTGGGACATTTCATACAGAGAATTAGGTACATCACATTAGATGATCTGCAGGAAAATAATCCCTTTATGCAGTGTTCTAGTTGGCAGTGTGGTATAACTACACATTCTGTATCATAAATGTAAGCACATGTTTTACATCTTTTCTGTAGGCAGAGAGATGTACCATTATTGGTTAGATCTTTCAGGGAGCTTCAGACAATTAGTTGTTGTAGGTTTGATGTTTGTCTGTATGGCAGGAGGGGAGGTTCTGGAAATGCATCTCTCAGTGTTTCATCATTTAGTGTTGGCTGAAGTTCTTTTATAATTTTTCAAAGTGCTTCAAGATATGGGTTATAGGTAACAACAAGGGGGATGCGGTTTTTACTGTTTTTGTTTTTATATTCCAGAAGGTTGTTTCAGGGTATTGCATTAGCCTTTCTTATTTAAGTGTCTGTTGTTTTGGGAGTATATCCTTGTTTGATAAAATTAACTCCTGCAGTTGATTATCCCGGTCTGTCGGGTCTGGGCAAATACAATTGTCAGGTATTGCTTGGCTGAAAAGAGGTAGGTCCATCTGTCTGTTGGTTTGTGAAAAACACAAGTTACAAAGGTGTTATCTTTCATGTGAATGGTGGTGTCAAGGAAGCTGACTTCTGTTTTTGAAGTAATTAAGCTTCAGCTTTATGTTGGGGTGGAAAGAATTATGTAATGTTATGAAAATGGAGGCGGTCCTTCTCACTGACAGTCCAGATTATGAAAATGTCATCTATGTAATGGAGATACAACATTGGTTTTAAGATGCATGTTGACATAAAATCCTTTTCCATTTTTGTCATGGAGAGACAGATCTAAACACTACTGTGGAATGTCGCTCGTGTACTGAAGAGTCTATAGCTGAAGGTTGAAGCTGCTGTCGCTGTACTTTGCATATAAGAGTCAGATCAAATCTTATTTACTTATTTACCTTTATTTATTTAATTACTTCCTACAGTGTAAAGTCACAAGACTAGACTGCAGAGCTTCACATGTACATATACAAAGTACAGTGATGGCAAAAGTGCGGCGTGCATTCTTACACCGATGTAGAACCGTCATCCTCATCTGAGTTCACCTCTGTTATAGCACATCTTTGTGAAAACAGCAGTGTGAGTTGGGGGGGTGGGATCGTGAACGTGACTGAGAGAATAAAACTGAATAAAAAAAAACAAAGCTAACCTTTACAAGTATCATAAATTTACACCAGCTGTTACAGACTGGAATCAAATGTATGTTTTTTATTCTAAAATAGTAAGAATAAGAGCAGCTCACTTCTTAAAACGGTCTCGTCCGGGGTCGAACCCGTGAAGTTTTGATTACCAGTAAACAGTTAATACCGTTGCACCACCGAAGTGGTCATAGCAAATGCGTGTCAATGTCGCACCTTAACGTGGGTTCTTTTTCTACGGTTATATTCTTAAATAGAAGTGCATTTATTCTGTTATATTTGTACCTTTTGTGAAAGTGTTTATTTGATATTTGGAATTCAGGCTTCACACATTATAAACTTCATGTCCACATTTTGTCAATTATTACTAAAACATGAAAAACGTTTCTGTTTTAATGATGTGTTTACATAGATCGTTGTAGACACGGAACACACATGAAATGCATGTGTTCCAAATAACGAAATAGTATTTATAAAAGGTGTCATTTTGCTTGACTTCTCACTCTATACAACTCTAAACAACTGACACACAGGTAAACAGACTTGAGCAGAGAAAACTGTGCTGCGGTGGGGGGATGTGATAGTAAGCTGCTTGCTGCTTATCGACACATTTACAGGACAAAAGACGCTGATGGAGAGGTGCAAAGTGATTTTAGGTGGGACAGGTCTATGAGTTTTTTCGTAACCTCTGGTAATTCTAGTGTTAAGAGGCCTTATTTTAGGAGCGTGCTATAGTACTCCAGATGTACACAGTAATTTTAATAGACATTTTTTTAGTAATATTTAAAAGGCAACTTTACATGGAGATGTAGTCATGGGGACTTTACCTGAGTATTAACTGGGCCAACCTTGCAAACAGTGTAGTACAAGAACAGGAGTTTTCAAACGTAATCAGTAACTGGTTTTTAGCTCAATATGTTAAAGCATCAACACAGGATGTGCCTGCCTAGATTTAGCATTTCTGTACATGTATTTTGTATTTAAACCAATAGGGTCAAGGTTCCAATCAAATTATACAGTTCTCATTGTTTTGGAAGAGCATGGATGAAATGACTAAAAATGTTAAGTTTAAGTTGAGCAGTGCAGATTTTGAACAGATGTGGCAAAGTTTAGAATGATAAAGTGGGATAAGCTTTTAAGTGTTGAGACAGTCGAGGAGCAGTGGAACATGTTTAAAAACGTTCTACACATAATGAAGGACAGGTACATCCCCAAAAAAAACCTCCACAGTGGGGTAAGTAAGGAGATGAAAAAGAACTGCACGGGAAAAAAAACAGTTGTATACGTCATGTAAGACTTGATATGCCTAACAGTTTCTACTGGAGTTCTAAGAGCATGAGGGTAAGCATTAAGAAGGTGTGGCCAAATGTGGGGGCACTCCAGGTGCCCAAACCTGACACAAGTAAACACCAGGACACAAGTTCCAGTACAGCATACATTTTTTATTCATGTGGGGAAGCGCTTTCCCTTGCTCCCCACAGCAGCATAGTACACAGCACCATGCAACATAGTATTCTCCTTTTTCTTCTTCTTCTCCACTCCTCCTCTAGCAAGCTTTGTCCAACTCCCTCCCGACTCTGTCTCCCGGAGTAGTGGCAGCTGGCTTCTTTTATGGAGCACTTGGAAGTGCACCAGGTGTCTGGTGATCATCTTCTGCTAGCACTTCACGGTTTTGACAGATGTTCTGTAACAAAGGGCTCAGCCGTTCCTGCAGCACTTCCTGGCACACCCACAGAACCCAACAGGTCTGGTTTAGACTCCAGCTCCCTTGGAGCCCTGTGGGAATTTGAGGCACCACTGTAACCCAGTGGGGCTGCCATCTAGCGACCCGGGGGAGGTAATACCATGAGTCCGCTCTCACCCCTGGCCCTTCCATAATCTTCACATCCTGGGAAGGCAACGATCCTGGCCATCCACAACATAGGTTATTAGGGAAGCTAAAAGGCACTTAGAGATAATATTGCAGATTAGGTGAAAGATGATGCAAAGAGATTCGTTCAATATTTTAGTACAATAAGAAAAATCAAGGAAAATTGAAATGTATCAGGAATAGTAAAGGGGAATTAAAGTATAGATTGTAAAAATAGCAGATACTGTAAACCTGCATTTTTCTTAGGTCTTCACATGAGAGGAGGTGGATAACTTCCCAGCAGTAACAGGGGCTACTAAGAAGGTACTGAGTGATTTGGAATTGTGGAGAGAGAACTATTGCTCAGATCAAATATGCTAAAATCAAATAAATCACCAGGACCAGATAATATTTATCCTCAAGTGCTTTAGAAAATGTGTTTGAATAAATATAGAAACCGTTGACGCATATATTTAGGAAGACGCTGCACACTGAGGATGTTTTGAAGGACCGGAAAATGGCATATGTTATCTCATTATATAAACATGGTGATCAGGCAGATCTAATTAACTGTAGGCCAGTAAGCTTAACTTGCATCACAGGTAATTTAATGGAATGAATTATTAAGGATAAGATTGAGCAATACATGGCAAGAACAGAAGTTTAACTGAACAGGCAGCATTGGTTCAGACAAGGGTGGTCAAATGTTACTAACATGCTAGAGGTCTGTGAGAAAGCAACAAAAGGATATGATCATCATATGATATTTATCTTGACTTTCAGAAAGCATTTATAAGGTTCCACATGAGAGGTTGGGTGTCAAACTTAAAGAGCTGGGAGTTTAGGTTGTATTGTGTAGATTAGAGCAGAACTGGCCAAAATACCAGAATCAGAGAGTGATGGTGCAAAGAACCTTATTAGAACTGGATGACATTAGGAGCGGATGATTTAGAGGGGATTGTAAATAACAAGGTGGTTAAGTTTACAGATAATACAAAGCTAGGGGGATTGGCAGAAAGTCTAGAATCCAGCCTCATCTGAAGTACTGTGTGTAGTTTGGGTCTCCAGGCTACAAAAAAAGACATAGAAGTGCTAGAAGAGTCATTAGACTGATTTCGGGCAAGATTAAAGCAGCTGAGTCCTTTCAGTTTAAGCAAAAGGAGATTTAAGAGGTGACATGATTGAAGTGTTCAAAATTATAAAAGGAATTAGTACAGTGGATCGAGACTGTTACTTTAAAATATATTTGTCAGAAACATGGGGGCACAGTTGGAAAGTTCTTAAGGATAATTTTTTCATAAATATTAGGAAGTTTTTCTTCACACAGAGAACCATAGATATACTGGAAAAGTTACCAAGTAGTGCGGTGGACCGTAGTGACTTTCATAATTCGATTTGATGTAGATGGATAGGACTGGTGAGCTTTGTTTGGCTAAATGGCCAGTTCTCATCTAAATGTTTCTGATTCAAGAGTATGGGGCTCCTGGGTTGCTACTACATGCCTTTCAGTCCTTGTAATTGTGGAAAAAAAGAGTTGTTTTTATATTAGTTTAAATTCATGTTCATTCAATATGTGCATTGGATGCTAACTAGGGTTTGTCTTGTCTCCTTTACTGTTCATGTTTTTGTGCACTGGATATCATAGCATAACCAGTGAGGTGGTGAGCCTCCAGTCTGGAGGCTAAGGATCTGCTGTTTGTCGATGATGTCCTCTTTTTCAGATTGTTATTTCTAGCATACACTGGAACAATATGTAGTAGAGTGTGATTTGGTTGAGATGACAATCGGCACCGACAATGAGGTTGTGGGGTCTTTCCCAAAAAGCAGTGGTTTGTTCTCTTTAGGTAGGGGTTGAGGAGTTCAAGTATCTTGGGTTCTTGTTTAGGAGTGGTAGTAATGGTGATCATCAGACAGACAGCACTGGAAGCTGTTTTGCTGATGTTGTGCAGGACTATAATGGAGTAGGGATAAAGTCTTAATGGAAACCTTTAACCCTAGAAGCCATTTTATATCCCTGTCCACACCAGTAATCATAAATTCTGAGTGGTGATTGAAGACATTAAATCGTACAAAGTTGCTCTCATTACTCTCCATGAAAGGGTGAGGTGATGAGGAAGGTTTGGTGCAATATGAGATTCATCTCTAGATCAAGATGATCCAGTTAAAGTGGTTGGGCATGTAGTTAGCATAAGGATACTCTTTGGCACCTCCCATCTGAAGTTCAGGGTGTGTCAAAATTGTGTTAACAATAAAGGTACTGCTATGTATATACTTGTATACAAGGTTTGTGGACAATTTATGTGCCACATACGGTACATGTGTTGAACATGATGGCGAACAGGTTGAGACATTCCTGTAAATCATCTTGAACATGTGAAGTATGTTTGTGAATAAGGTGTTTCCACCATTCAAATGATAAAATAATTTTGACTCACCCTGTATATACCATGCATTGCCCACTGTGAGGAGACCGAGGGCACAAGGGAGCAATTATATCATTCACCCAGGAGTGTGCAATAACCCTGTTGATCTTGTATACCAGATTAAATTGTTTTATGGTATGAATTACCAAAAAAAGCTGTTTTAACCGAATACTAAATATTATTGGAAAACTTACAAATACACTTAAGCGTGAAAAATGTTCTGTGACAAGATAGTCTGTGCATAAAAAAAGATAACTGGAAATGTGATTTTATGTGAGTATATTGAGTCTTAAAAGTAATGTCTTTGTGCACTGTCTTGTACGTGAATTGTTTGAGCCTACCCCCTTTAAGAATATCTACTAAAATAAGGTTTCACCTTACCTAGGAGTACCTTTTAGTTCCAGATGATGTTGGAGGAAGTTGATAAGAATAGGTTAGTCTGGTCATGCCAGTTCAGTTTGTGGCTACCAAATTGCACATCTAGTTAAGTAGAATGAAAATTATATGAATGAGGGTCTTTGTCACTAATTGAAAGTATAATAAAGATTAGCTAAAGTAAGCTAAATTATACTATAGTTATGTAATATTTGTAACTTTACCAGATGTAGTAATTTTTTCTTTAACATCATGTCATTTGTGCTTAATTGTACGGTACTGATTAATTAATTGCAATTATATAGCATTTTCTAACCTACTCAAAAAGAACATACCTTTTAGAAGAAAAGAACAGTGAGATTTTGAGTCTTTATTCTGTTTGTGGTCAGGACATTAGTGTAAGTAATGCATGATTCGTATAAGATTTAAATTTTTGTGTTCAGAGCAATTTACAGTATATGTGCTTTGAAATACAGTGGTACCTTGAGATATGAGTGCCCCAACGTACGGGTTTTTTGAGACCCGTCACTTGGTCGATTTTTTGCCTTGAGTTACGAGCCAAAATTCGAAATACGAGCTGTCAGAGAGCTTGTTGCCGCACATTCCGAGGAAAAGGTGAAAAGAAACACCCTGAAAAAGTTATAAGTGATCGTGCAGTGGCGGTATTTAATGACACTTGCTTAACACTTGACTTTATTGAATAGAAACCCTGAAAAAGTTACAACTGATCGTGCAGCGGCGCTATTTAATGACACTTGCCTAACACTTGACTTTATTCTAAAGAAACTCTGAAAAAGTTACAACTGATCGTGCAGCGGCGCTATTTAATGACACTTGCCTAGCTCATTTCAGAAACATTCTAAAGAGGAGGACTAAACAAAGCTCCTTGGACAGGTTTCTATTGAAATGCCCTGCAAATGAAAGTGACGAAAGTAAGGCAAAACAGAAAAAAACTGGTGAAGAAGAAAATTAAGTTAAGCAAAAGTGAAGAGAAAGAAAAAAAATTAAATTACGCTAATCAGTCTC
>JANRMT010062829.1:3011290-3039002 GCA_026402145.1 Polypterus bichir lapradei | reverse complement strand
CATCGTGCTTTGTTTCCGAAGTAGCAGAACTCATGAATATGGTTGTATATGTCACTCGCTCGCTTCTTATTGTTTCGCTGCCTTCTCAATTATATAATGCATGTTTTCTTCAGCGCTTTTTGGGCCTCTTCCTGGTTTTCTACCTACTGCGTGATTACGTGGGAGGCTTGATGATGTCACACGAAACTCCGCCCCCACGGGTTTCACGCTCATCTCCATTACAGCAAATGGAGAAAAACAGCTTCCAGTTATGACCATTACGCGTAGAATTTCAAAATGAAACCTGCCCAACTTTTGTAAGGAAGCTGTAAGGAATAAGCCTGCCAAATTTTAGCCTTCTACCTACATGGGAAGTTGGAGAATTAGTGATGAGTCAGTCAGTCAGTCAGTGAGTGAATGAGTCAGTGAGTGAGTGAGGGCTTTGCCGTTTATTAGTATAGATATATATATGGGATTATTTCAACCTGGTCATTTTAAAAGTAGCTCGCAAGCCGAAAAAGTGTGGGTACCCCTGCTTTACATGTTCTTATTTTTCATATTTTTAGGTGGAAATATGCTATTAATAGCATACTGAATGTGCACATCAGGAAGTACAGACAGATGTGGTCCTGGAATTTCATCAGATTGCATCGTCAGACTCTCAAGAACTACAAAATGGCTTACAAAAATAAACTAACACAAAGTAAACTGTCAGAAGAAGCAATAATGCAGCTTCAGGTATTTACTTTTAACTTTATTCATCGAAGTATAATAATTTGTTTTGAATCTTGAGAAAATGGTTAGATGTTTGCTTTTATATTTATATATTGTTGTTTTTCAATAACTTTTGTGACATGTTCTTTCAATATCTTTATTTACAGATGTTTGTATAGTAGAATATTACTGGTTTTAAATTTGTTTGTTCATCTAATAAAAAAATAAATAAAATTCAAATACTGTTTTAGTTGTAAATTTCTAAACATTTGTACTTTAGAAACCCCCAGAGAACCACTACTTTTGGACTTAATGGTATGTAGACGTGGAAGGTCCATATTTACAAAATAGGAAATATCTTAATTTTGTGCAGGTTTCCCTGAACACAACTGTTTGTTCCTTACTGTTAATGGGAGCAGCTGTTTTGCTTTTCTGTAATTTTGCCATTTAATTGGTTTCCTCCATAGGTTCACTTTGTTTCTCTTAGCAGTTTTACTGCTTTACTACTTTTTTTAGTGCCTAAAGTTTTAGTGCTTTGCAGGAAGTGACTGTGTACACAAGTTATGTCCTGTTGTATGATTATTACTGATGTCAAGTTTGAACCTTGCATGGTGGTGACTGGCGTGTACTACATTATAGCCTTGGTAGGTCTAGCACATACTATATGCATTTATATTGCTTTTCCATTTTAAAAAGACCTAAAACCAAAAAGTCTTTAGGCTGCTAAATAAATAATTTTGTAGGAAACTTTGTTACATACCTTGGTTTGGGCTCTGATATATTTCAAAGTGATGAAGGACTAAGGCTGATTCAGAATTAGGCTAAATGAGATAAGATACCATAACTGAATACTTAGATTGTCATTCTTTATATGTGCCTCTACTCCTGGAATGGAAAGTGAAGATTTTCTGCCCCTATTAATAAAGGAATATGTACTTCAAAAAATATTTTGTTATTGATTTGATCATGTTCTCAAATAATATATAAAGATTATTCACAACAAATAATCAGAATGATTAAAATGCATTTAAGGTAAAGGAAAGATAATATTCCTTGGTACCACACCTATAAACTGTATTACATTTGTATAAATATAGACATCAGAACCTGAAGCAATTTATTCCTTAAATCCATTTTAATGACAGCTTTTTTTCCAGGCTTGTCACAACTAGATTTGATTGAAAAATGTATATTTTTGGGAAGTGATCGCTGATTTCCTTAATTACTTGGCAATGCAAAAGTTCTAAACCACACAAGAAATATATTTTTAAAGCTAGCTGTCTGGGCAGCATGTGTTTTTCCCCTTGTGAAAGCCCTTTATAACATAAGAATAAATGCAAATAGACATTAATACAATAAAAAGTGAAAAGAATGCATTTTTAAAACAAGTCACTATTTTCCTTGGTGTACCTTTGTATTTAAAAATTGAAGCAATTTACTTTGGTACACTGCTGTGTATTTTTTTCAAGTAGTCCTTTGGTAAATTCTTCTAAGCTTCTGGCATTATTTGCTATAGTTCTTTGTTTTACTTTGGCTGTTTTTTGTACTTTTCCTCATCTGAAGTGAAACACACACAGCTTCAGTTATGGTGAGTCTGGGGCTCTTAAGTGGCCAGTGTGATACTGCTGGTGTTGTTTCTAAAGACCTTTACTTGTACTAAATCTTAGTTGTTTTTACAGCGTTTTTGGGGCCATTATCACTACTAAAGATTAATTTTATGATGTCATTATTTTATCTGTTTATTTTTTGAACAGATCACCCAAACATCATTAGCTGTAATGCATTCGTATACCATGAAAGAGATGCCCCCATTTTCCATTGAAGGCTATAGTCAGGCTTTAGTGTACTTCTCACTAACTTTTTTTGATGTACTGATGTGTTTATGAGCAAAATATTCAAATTTAGATATAGATGTTCTGTATTTGGCTGTTGCTCAATGTTTTATGGCCTTTTGTGTGCTGCTGTCTTTTCTGCTTATTGTGCTTCAGCAAAAATGTTTTCTTAGTTGCCAAATGCCTTATAAGATTATTTCTTTTAGAACTTCTTTGTGTGTTTGATGGATGTACTTTGGTGTGACATGACTTTTCCAGATGATCAGTACACGTTTCATTGATTTGCTTCTGTTCCTAAAGGAAATGACCTTTCAGAACCCTTGGTTAGAGGGAGACAGCTTTTTGGGTCTTGCACTGCATTTTCTGTGTTGACCTTGTCCATTTTTTAAAAAAATTTCTCCATGACATCTTGAACAGCACATCTTGAAAATCTGATTGATGAGCTGTTGATCACTGACTGTAACCTTGTTAACAGTCAGTTAGCTGTTAAATCATATTCAAAACTATGATTTTTATATTGGTCAAAATGTGTTAATGTAGTTATTTCCCAACCTTTCCTTGAATCTCTTTAGTATTTGTGGTAATTACCCATTTATGTGTTAAATTGCACCTCTAGCAAAGTATTTTCAGCTTTTAAATTTTAGGCATATATACACTTAAATATGGTCTTTGTGTTTAAACATACTACAAAATAAATGTTAAATTATTAAACAGAATTTATTGCTCATGGAAACTTTGGTTTCTAAAGACTTTTTGTAATAAAACATAAAATTGCTTAAGACTCTCATCTGTTTTCTTTTGCAGAATTTTGAAAGCAGACTTGATGTGTTCAATATTATATTAGCCAGGCAGCAGGCAAAAGTTGAGGTAAGTTTAATCTCTTTGCTCGTTTAAGATGCAGTGTTTGCACATTTTGGCCATTGTTATTTACACTATGTCGAGTCTGTTACATCAAACTTTTAAAAAAGATTGTCATAAATTGTAAGATTTTAAGATGAATCAGTCCATTTGTGACAGGCAGCGGAATACTTTACTCGTATGCTGTTGTATAAATGTTACATTTATGCTTAGCTAAGTTTTAACTTTGCAGATAGTTTCATCAGAAAATAGCGGACATGGAAAAATCAATTAAGTTAACTACCCCTTTGTAGTAACACTTGAATCTATGATGTGCCTGTCAGGGTGACATTGTTGCTTTTGTAAAAAAAATTTTTTAAAAAAGAAAAAAGGAAATAAAAAAAACTACTCCACTAAATGACATGGAAAATGATTTCATGTTCTTTCAAACTTAGTTAAATGTGACTGTTTAAGTATGATACTATATATTGAATGTTACAGTTGCAAGAAAATGAAGAAAGTGCCTCAAAAATAGATTCATGAATAGTACTTGGTTATCTGCAATAGTTACTACATGCTGCATTAACACAAGAATCCCTGAAGCCTACAAAAATATTCATAATGCTGGGCCACCTTAAATTCCCTCTCACCTCGTCATCAGTGTCTTTGTTTTGCAAATGTGTTAATCAGCACAAATAGCAGGCAGCCTGCTCACTGAACCTCCACCAAGGCAGCTGAACTCAAGTCAGACATGAAATTCTCAGAACTGAAGTCTCTTTATCTGGGAGATAGGTGTCTGGAATTGTATAGGGTAAATAATATATCGTTATTTGAAATACATGCATTTCATGTTTCTTCCATGTCTACAATAATCTGTGTAAATGTAGGATTACAGGATATACGATGCAGGAAATTCTGAACACATAACTAAAATAAACATTTTTCATGTTATAGTAACAATGACAAAATGTTGATGTGAAGTGTATATAATGTGTGAAGACTGTAGTCGAAATGTCAAACAAACACTTTCACCAAAGGTCTAACAAAACAAGTGTGCTTTTATCTATACTAATAAAAGGCAAAGCCCTCACTGACTGACTGACTCACTCACTCACTCACTCACTCACTCACTCATCACTAATTCTCCAACTTCCCGTGTAGGTAGAAGGCTGAAATTTGGCAGGCTCATTCCTTACAGCTCACTTACAAAAGTTAAGCAGGTTTCATTTCGAAATTCTACGCGTAATGGTCATAACTGGAAGCTGTTTTTCTCCATTTACTGTAATGGAGATGAGCGCGAAAGCCGTGGGGGCGGAGTTTCGTGTGACATCATCACGCCTCCCACGTAATCACGCAGTACGTAGAAAACCAGGAAGACCTCCAAAAAGCGCTGAAGAAAACATGCATTATATAATTGAGAAGGCAGCGAAACAATAAGAAGCGAGCGAGTGACATACAACCATATTCATGAGTGATGCTCCTACGGAAACAAAGCACGGTGTAAACCTAAACTTTAAATTAAGTTCATAGACAGGCTGCCGCTGGCATTTGTAATTTAGTGCCTGCCCATATAAGGCCGTCCGTCAGCGGCAATCCAATAGAAACACTGCCACTAAATATTCACGGGTGAAGGACTGTGCTTATGCAGAGGAAGATGAGATGGTCAGAGTGGTGTTTGGCACAAACTCAGCGAAACTGCGAGAGAAAGTTTTAAGTGCCGGGACTTCGGTAACATTAAATACAGCCATGGACATAGCACGACATGGCACCAGCACAGCTGGGAAACTTCGATGCATGTACACCAAGCGGCTCACGTGAACTGACACAGTGCACAGACAAAAAGCAACAGTTCCAAAGAGCGCTGAACAAAAACCGAATTACACAATTGAAAAGGCAGCAAAAAAATATGAAGCGTCTGATACATACAAGCATATTCATAAGTGCAGCTACTGCGGAAACAAAGCACACGGTGGAAAAAGTCAATGTCCCGCTAAAGGAAGACAGTGTAAAAAAAAAAAAAACCCGTGCGTGCAGTGTGTCAGGTCTCAGATAAAGAAAAAGACGAGCTGTTTATTGATGCAGTAAGAAACGAATCGATGAATGAATCCTGTTATCTTTACAACGATTGACAAACACGGAATGTAACTTGAACACAACACATCCTACAAATACGAACCTGATTGAAAGAAATAATGATAATCGAATCCTTGATGACAGCAACACTCAATAACACTCACAAAACAATTACTGTATATTGACAGTTATGTTACGTTATTTTTAAAATGTTCCCTTTTCTTTTTCATAGCTTCTTTAACACACTACTTCTCCGCTGCGATACGCGGATATATATATATATATGTATATATACCCCGATCTACATACTCGAATAATTGATACTTTATTCGCCATCAATGATTGTTTTGGTAAAGCCATACTCAGTGTATTCATTAGATGAACGGTAAAAAAGTAAGAGCGAGGGGAGGGTCACTTATTGAGGCATGCAGGCAAAACCACATTAGCACGCGGGCTCAATGTACAAAAAAATATATCTTTTCAAGTTCTGTTTAGTCCATATGTGTCAAACTCAAGGGCAGCGGGCCACATCCGGCCCAGCGTGTAATTATATCCGGCCCACGAGATCATTTTATATACTGTATTATTGTTATTAATGGCCCGGGTATATGAAGCGCTGGTAACACAATAAACTACAGATCCCATAATGCAGCGCTTCAGCTGCCTTGCCGAACACTTACCGCGTTAATCAAGTCTAGCTTATGATGCTGCAAGTTATTGCGAAGCTAGCCCACACGATGCTGAAGAGAAAAGTTGATTCTGAAAATAGAGTCTTTAAAAACGAATGGGAGGCTTTCTATATGTTTACTGACATTGCCGGTAAACCCGTGTCTCTCATTTGTGGAGCTAATGTGGCTGTAATTACAGAATTTACTCTAAGACGGCACTATGAGACAAAACATCAGGGTAACCTGAAAGACCTGAATGCAATGCAGAAGATACAGAAAGCAGAAGAATTAAATAAGAATCTGACACTTCAGCGGACGTTTTTACCCGTGCACAATCACAAAGTGAATTTCAAGTGAAGGTGCTTTTATGGGAGACACAAATGCACCAGTGCAACTTGCCCCACTTTCCCTGTTGCCAAGTAATGTTGAACCAATTCAGCACAACGGTGTTCCGAAATACGCACTTTGCTGATAAATTGAGCGCACTGAGTTTGCACGGCGCTTTGGTGACTTTGAAGAACAAAAAAAAGAATTTTGACTTGTTTCGCAACCCATTTGCCGTCGATGTGGAAACTGCACTTGTGCTGATTCAGATGGAGGTGATTGAGCTGCAGTGTATTGGCACACTGAAGGCAAAGTACGATACTGCAGGGCCTGCACAGTTTATTCACTCCATTACCGCAGAAATGCTCCAGCTCCATCTACATGCGGCTCGAACCTTGTGCATGTTTGGTAGCACATATCTGTGTGAGAAGCTCTTCTCAGTGATGAAGACTAACAAAACAGCACACAGGAGTCGCCTCACTGATGAGCACCTGCAGTCCATCTTGAGAATCTCCACAACACAGAACCTCACACCAAACATAAACGAACTTGTTGCCAAAAAAAGATACCAGGCATCCAGCTCTAAAATGACATATGAGCAAAGACAACTGAATGATTTGATTTGTTATTGCTGAAAAGAACACATTTTATTTATATTTTCAGGTTTTGTTATGCAGCATGTTCATATTTGAATTTGTATAATTTTGACAGGATATATTTTTATGGAGAGCAAAATCTTTTGAGATATTTAAAATCTAAGTTTATTTTTTATATAAAATTACATAAGAGTAAAAGAATTTGAATGTTTGTTCTTTTAACGTTTACTTTATTTCTAACTTGTATAATTTAGACAGGATATATTTTTATGGAGGGCAAAATATTATAAGTTATTTAAGGTTTGAGTTGATTTATTCAGGAATAATATTCCTGTCTGTTTTTACCATTCCTACCAAAGATATTTCTGTTGACTAAATAAAAATTCCTTCTATTTAAATTACTTGAACAGATACGATAGTTCATAATATCCACGCAGACTTGCACATAAGAGCGGGAGTCATCCGTTTTAACAAACAGTGTATTTCACTGATACGAAATAGCCTGCCCATTTAATTATTTAGGAATGGATAAATAAATTAATATTTTGTACAAATAATGTTTTTCATTTTTCTTCCTTGATGGATTCTGCCACCCCCAGCAACAGTTGCTTGCACCCCAAAGAGTGTGTGTGTATGTATGTATATATGTATATATATATATATATATATATATATATATATATATAATATATGTGTGTGTGTGTGTGTATATATATGTAGATATGTATGTATACGTTTATATATGTGTGTGTGTATGTATATATATGTATTTGTGTGTATATATGTGTGTTTATATGTATATGTATGTGTATATATGTAGATGTATATATGTGTGTGTGTATATATATGTGTATATGTATAGATATGTGTATATATATATATATTTGTTTATATATGTGTGTGTGTATGTATGTATATATATATATATATATATATATATATATATATATATATATATATATATGTGACAGCAACACTCATCACTCACAACAGTGACAAAACATTTACATTGACAACATCATGTTACGTTATTTTCAAAATATTTCATTTTCTTTTTCATTACTTCTTTAACACACTACTTCTCCGCTGCGAAGCGCGGGTATTTTGCTAGTTCAAGAATATAACTGAAGAAATAGAAATTATTCAATTTACATGTTGCTGTTAATATGTAAAAACTGAAACCCAAATATCAATCGACAAAAAGTAGACATGTCTACTTGGCTGGTGCAGAGGCAAGAGTTTGTGGGTTTGATCCCAGGTCCTCTCCACATTTACCGTTTTGAGCATTGATCTGCTGTTATTATTACTGTTATATACTGTAATAAAAACATACATTTGATTTGATTCTGTAACAACCAGTGTAAATTTTTGCTATTTGTAAGAGATATCACTGAAGGGATATAAGCAGACACACAAACAGTTGTGAATCTTATTTTCTTGATAATTTTTGATTTCCTGTCATCCTGTATTTACACAGAACATTTTAGACGTGGAACACACATGACATGTAAGTTTCCCAAATAACGATATAATATTTACCCTATACAATTTCAGGCACCTAACTCCCAGATAAAGACACTTCAGGTGTGAGAATTTTGAGTCTGACTGCAGCTGTCTCTAAGGGGGATGGGTAAGCACACTGCTTGTCCTGATTGACAAATTTGCAAAACAAAGGCACTGATGAAGAGGTGCAATGGAATTTAAGGTGGCCCAGTATTACAAATATTTTCGTAGGCTACACAGATTCTAGTTTTAAACCTTAACTGCTATTTACTGATTTTCATAAATCCAGGCGCTTTTTTTTTTTTTTAAACGCAAATAATTTATCAAAATGTTTAGGGTATTATTTAATTAAATTTAATCTTAATCTTTTAATTTACTGTTATCCCTAGGTGATTAAATCTGGACAGAAGGTTATAGGAAAGAAATCTCCACAGAAAGGAGAAAAGCAAGCAGGTGGATGGTTTAGTGGTGTCTTTGGCAAGAGAGATAAGAAACAATCACAAGGAGATTCATCAGCACCTCAAGGTGAGTTTTTGATTTGTTTAACATTAGGAACAAATCTTTTCCCAAGTAATGTTTGTACAATAGTGAAGTGGAGTGTTGCTTAAGGGTTTTGATTTCAAACCCTGAGGTTGCAGTCTCAGATCCTGCTCCAGACACGGTGTGACCATGGATAAGTCACTTCACCTGCATGTGCTGCAAATGAGAAAAGAAAAAGATAAAACGGAAACAAAAAGAAGTGTATCCAATTGTGTCTCAAATATTGTAATTCACCTTGGATAAAGGTGTCAGCCTAGTAATAATACTATTCATATAAAGCATATTAACTGTTAATGTAACTTTTCTTGACAAATGTATGTTTTGCAGTTGCAAGTTATTGATTAATTTCTGTGAAAATATTTGTTCTATTAAAATTACTTCAGGTATTGAATGTCCAGAATTTTATATACATAAATACATACAACAAGAGCAAATAATCCTTTTTATTTTCTGATCCATAAAGATCATAAAGGTGTCTATATATTTAAGATTCTAAACCTCTCTGATAAAAGTCATGTTTGTGCCATATTGGTCGATATTTAGTCATAACATATAATTTCACCTTGCTTTTTTTCCAAAGATGCTGTTTGAAATTTACTTATTTTCTTCTTGCCATTGTAAATAAGATTGCCACAAGTTACTTTTTCTTTGTTGGTTTTATCAAGCATTAGAAAATGATTGGCATAGGTAGATTTAGTTGTGTTTCTTCAGCATACCTTTCTAGTGATAATAAACCTACAGATAATGAGATCAGTATACATGCTGTAATTCTATTTTTATTAGATACAGCATAAAAGGTAAAGTCAGATGCAAATGGAGCATTTAGGAATTTGTATCAGATTTGGTTGAACTGTTTTTGGTCTTATGTGACAAACAATAAGGAGGTGGCAGCTGTTAGTCATCTGTGACACAAGTGTTGCAATTGATGGATGTTTGTCACAATTAAGTAAATTACTACAAATACAATATACATATTGCATAAGGAAAATGTCATACAAGCAAGTGATATTTCTTTGTACATTTGATTTAACTAACTGATGAAATGGCCAGTGGTGTTTTGAAGTATAGTACGCTCAAAATCTGAACCCCGGTTTACTGTTGTGAAGGCAAATGGATAATGTGAGATTTGGCAGGAATTGCCCTTGATTTTAGTACTTAAATTCAGTTTTCATTTCAGGTTTTGTATAGCACTGTTAAGTAAGTGCAGGTGTAGAGTGCTGTGACGAACTCTCAGGAAACATATATAGATTTTGCAAATTACTAATTACAAAATGAGTGCACATAAACATTTTGGGCAATGGCCCGGACACAGACAGGTAGACATGGTTTTATCACCCAACATGTGTTTATTATGCAACTAATATTTACAATAGTGCACACACAACCCCAAACTCCCCAAAAGACCAGGCACTCACACAATGCCTCTTCGTACTTCAGGCTGCCTCCACTCCTCTCGACCAAGACTTTGTCCTCTGCACTCCCGACTCCAGCCCTCGAATGGATGAAGGCGGCTCCTTTTATCCCCACTCGGACGTGCTCCAGGTGCCTCCCGATAATCTTCCGCCGGCATTCCCCAGTGTGGCGGAAGTACCGGCTGCACACCCAGAAGCACTCCGGGTGTCCCTGGTCTTCTTCCCCCCAGCACTTACGGGTGTGGCGGAAGTGCTGAGGGCCAGGGCTCCTCAGGCATTGGGACGCCCCCTGGTGGTGACCACGTGCCCCTATAGGGTTGAGATTCCAAGCTCTGTTCCCGTGGTCCCTAAAGCCACCAGGGTGGTCACCCCCTCATGGTCTGGAGGAGGCACAAGCCCTACTCCAGTCCTCCTGGGTGTCACAGCTGGGTAGCACCCCCAGCCACTCGCCACAACACACAGGTACAGTATGTTTAAACACAAAGAAAATAAAGTAGAAACTAATTAACAAAGATGGAAAATAACAATATCTGTCCATTAATTTATTGTTGAACTTTGTCCAGTTGACAGTGGAGAAGAAGAAATCAAAAACTGCAGTCAGCTGCATCCCTGGAGAAAATAAAACTCTGAGAGGTCCACACAGTTAATAACAGTTTATAAATGTTGTATTACTTACAGTATAATTTTGTGCAAAGCACTAACAAACAGAGATGCATTATGCACAACTAGTCAGCTGCTCTAATCATGATATACTAGATTAAAATAGTGAGTTGTCTGCCTGGATTTAAAAACAGAGACATATGGGGCATCTTTTAGATAATCTGGCAAATCATTTCACAGCTTTCAAGCTCTAAAACCGATAGCTTGACCTCCCACTGTTATTTTATTAATCCTCTGAGTTATAAGTAGGCTGATATCTTGAGATCTAAATGCATGGTCTGGTTTATAAATAATGATAAGCTCACATAAGTGAGGAGGGCCCTGGCCATTTGGGGCTTATTATGTTAAAAGAAGGATCATGAAATAGGCCATAAGCTTAACTGTTTCCGGTTCTTGTAATGATTATTGCAGCAGTATTTTGACATAAATGAAAGCTGCTTGAAGAACATTTTGAGCAGCCAGTATAGAACGCATTGCAGTAATACATGCATAAATTAATTTCTCATCCTACATATTTTGAAAATGTGTTAATTTCCTGACATTTTTAAAGGAAAGAAAAACATGTTTTGGATAGTTTTCTAATATATATTTTAAATAACTTGCTAATGTGAAAGATAATGCCTAAATTGTGCAGTGAATCAGTAAACTAGTGATGATTCCAAGCAAGTTAAAAATTGACAAAATATTGAATTGGTCTGCATCATTCATAAATAAGGTTTCTGTTTTTTCCTGTTTTTAGAGATAACTAGTTCTCCATCCTCTCCTTTATCTCACGTCATTTGGTCCTAAAGAAAGTTATAAACTCAGCACAAAAAGAAACGTTCTCTGACTTTCAACTGTTTTTACTTTCAGTAAACTTAATGTGTAAATATTTGTATGAACACTAAAAGAGTCAACACCATAAGACATAAACTAAAAATGTTTCACAGTGTGTCCCTGAATGAAGGGAGGCTCAAAATCAAAAGTACCAGTCAGTATCTGGTGTGGCCACCAGCTGCTTGAAGTACTGCAGTGCATCTCCTCCTCATGGACTGGACCAGATTTGTCAGTTCTTGCTGTGAGATGTTACCCCACTCTTCCACCAAGGCACCTGCAAGTTCCTGGACATTTCTGGGGGGAATGGCCCTAGCCCTCACCCTGCGATCCAACAGGTCCCAGACGTGCTCAATGGGATTGAGTTTTGTCTACATATGAGTGAAAAAATGTCATGTTTTCTAATGATAGCTTCAAATGAAACCATTTAAAGTGAAAGCAGTAAAGGTCCCAGTACTGAGCCCTCCAGGACACTATATCTCATTTGTCAACATATTTCTGTATATATTGAAATCAATCTGATAAATTTTCACTAGTTTTGCTGGCATATGATCCAAAGAAAAAGCAGCGTTTTATTTTAGAAGTTAAAGTAATGATTTTCTGTTCTGTTCTCAAAATAAAACTACTAAAGTGTTATGTAAAAGGTGAGACAGGGTTTGTCAATGTAATATTTGGTTTGCGAGGTAACACTAAGATCTGGTATCCAGTATTTTCAATTTTCTCATTAATGAAGTTCATAAAGTCAGCACTGCTAGTGTTTGTAATGTTTGCTGCCATGTTAAACAGTACATGAGGATCGTTACTGTTGCTATTTGTTAATTAGAATAGTAGTCTGAATAGGCCATAAAAATAGCTGTTTTAAAGACTGTGATTTATGAGTCCCTGTCTTGCACCCCAAAACACTAGACTGAGTATCAGTACTTTACCTAAACCAACTTTATTCATCTTGAAAAAGGAACGGCACTGTTATTTATTGTAACGGGATCTACCACTCTCCTATACACAGAAACAACAATCAGGCAATGTCGTGGTCATGTTAATGGCCAAATAATACTCTTCCCTGCATATACAATGTTCTTTGCGTCACCCATTGACAGCAGGTGCTCATAGCGTGACAGTGATCTCTTTGGACGCTAAGGCTTGGTTGCACTCCCTCAGCACAATAATTTTAAGATTGTGAGTTTCTGCATCATTCATCCCAGTAAATAAAATTTCTGTTTTTTTTTTTCTGTATTTAGAGACAACTAGTTCTCCTCCATCCTCTACTTTAACTCTCTGACAAAATGAATGAAGGACACCATCAGAGAAATGTCATTTGGTCCTAAAGAAAGTTATAGTTCTGTGTCGCCGGCATATACAGTACAGGCCAAAAGTTTGGACACACCTCCTCATTCAATGTGTTTTCTTTATTTTCATGACTGAAGGCATCAAAACTATGAACGAACACATGTGGAGTTATGTACTTAACAAAAAAGGTGATATAACTGAAAACATGTTTTATATTCTAGTTTCTTCAAAATAGCCACCCTTTGCTCTGATTACTGCTTTGCACACTCTTGGCATTCTCTCGATGAGCTTCAACAGGTAGTCACCTGAAATGGTTTTCACTTCACATGTGTGCCTTATCAGGGTTATTTAGTGGAATTTCTTGCTTTATCAATGCGGTTGGGACCAGCAGTTGTGTTGTGTAGAAGTCAGGTTAGTTGGACAATCATTTATTTTTCAACAGAACAATGACCCCAAACACACCTCCAGGCTGTGTAAGGGCTATTTGGCCAAGAAGGAGAGTGATGGAGTGCTGTAAATGGTCATGAAAATAAAGAAAACACATTGAATGAGGAGGTGTGTCCAAACTTTTGGCCTGTACTGTAAGTGAAAAATTAATGTAATGTTTTCAAATGAAAGCAGCAAGGGTTCCAGTACTGAGCCCCGCAGGACACCATATCTCACTTCTCAGCACATTTTGATTTGATAAATAAGAACTAAACCAGGCAAGGACAGTGCTGGTGAGCCCAATTTAATTTTCCACCCCATGTAATAAAATAAAATGGGGAATTAGTATCAAATGCTGTACTTAAAACTAACAATTACTTTGGAATTTCCTTCATTTGTGAATATCAGAATATCGTTTACTATACTGGTTAGTGCGTTTTCTGTACTATGACTGGTGCTGAACCAAAAAAAATAGAAATTCTCAAATAAATTGTGATGTAAGAGACTGAAGATGAATGGCAACTACTTTTTCAAACTTTTTTTTTTTTGAAATGGGTCAATAATTATTAAGCGTATGTCGGTCCATCTCTAGCTTTCTAGGTAATGGTCAAATAACTGACACTTTTAGTGCATCAGGAACTGCGTCTTTCATTAATGATCTATTAATAATGTTAAGAATGAGTGCTGCCAGAAAATCCATTGAGTTTTTCACAAGTTTTGCTGGCACTTGGTGTAAGCCATAGTTTTATTTTACAAATTAAAGTAATAATTTCCTGTTCTGTTATCAAAACAAAACTGCTATAGTGTTGTGTGCAAGGTAGGGCAGGATTTGTCAATGTAATATTTGGCTTGCGAGGTAAGATCTGGGATTCAATATTATCAATTTTCTCATTAAAGAAGTTCATAAAGTCTGCACTGCTAATGTTTATAAAGTTTTCTACCATGTTAAACAGTACCCGAGGATTGTTAACTGTTGTTATCTATTAATCTAGAATAGTAGTCTAAACAGGACACGAAAAGAGCTGTTTTAAACACTTTTTAGCAATCTCTGTCCATGTAGTTTTGAAAAAATAAAGGTTGGTTGCACTCCCTTAGCATTCTAATTTAAGCGTATGGGTTTCTGTGTGCTTTAATCACTTTTGTTTTAAGGGTAGTTATTATATTCAAATTTTCTTTCAAAGTCACATTTTAATATGATGTTAGTTGATCTAGCTTGTTTTCCACAATAGTGCTTGAGTTTCTGAAAATATCTACAGATTTTGAGGCAAAGTTACAGTCTGGATGTCAAAACGTCCTTTATTTTAATCTGATAGTGTACTGGTAAAAGCAAAAACAAATTGAATGTATTTAGTAGTGATCATAAATAATTTAATGGAGTAATATTTAAATTTTGAATCCCACCTCTTTAAGTAATAATTAGATCCAACATATGGCTATGACAGTGAGTAGGGCCATTCACAATCTTGCAGAACCAAAATGATTTAAACCTTTACTAAAAGTGTAAAATTGGTTTTATTTTTTTAATATTATGTTAACAGTGTCAGACATATTGGTTAATGCAACAGGTGTGGTTTGTCAGTTACACTTTGGACTAAAAAGAATTTTAAATAATAGAATCTATTAAAATTATATTTATGGATTTTTTTCTTTTAAGGTATTGGGGAACTGCTAACTGTAGAAGAAAAGGAAAAACTTTACATTGCAATTGGTTACAGTGATACCTCACACAATTTATTTTTCCCTAAAGAGGTTAGAAAATTTTTATTTAAGTGAGTCTATTATGTAGTTGTCTTGACGACTCTGTACATGTCCATAATGTTCTGTTTGTATGTAACAAGTATAGGCAAAATTAATCCTAAATATTGTGAACCTTTGAATCAATAGACATAAATAACATACCAATTGAGATGAGAAAATTCGTAGAGGAAGTGAGTTGTGAATTATAAGCAGTCAGTCTTTTTAAAATCTAGATCTACTTTGCTTATTTAACCCACTCATAGCACGTCAAGTATTGATCTGTGTTATTTTAGCCAATAAATTTTGAAAATTTCTCTGTGTGGTACTGTAAAAATAAAATACAGCTCATTAATGTATATTGCTAGGAGTTAAGTATGAGTTTGCTATATTATTTGTCTTATAATAATAATAATAATTTGTCTTTTTTATTGTTAATTCACTAAAACTTTCTGTAAATAATTGCTGAAATTTTATATTTTACGTGATTTTTGTAACTCTTAAATATCCTTTAAGTATTCAAATACGAAATGTTTGTTTTTTTTCTTCATTTTAAGTATGTCGCCCATGTACTAATGTTTAAACTGTTGAGTACCTCTGTTACTATAAGAGAAGAGAATAATGTTCCAGAAATATTGAAAGTGCAGATGATTGATCTGAGTACAAGAATTTCACAACGTCCAGGAGCTCAAGCAGTAAAGTAAGTTAAATTTATATTTAATTGCAATTTATCAAATTGTTTTTGCTTGTTGGTGAATGAATGGCATAGTAGCAAAATGGTTAGTGCTGCTACTTTATGACTTAAGATAATTGACTAGAATCTTAGTCCAGTAGATGCTTGTAACATATGGATACTTGAGTAGAATCTTTGTCCAGTGGCTGTTTGTGTAGAGTTTGCACATTCTCCCCATGTATGTGTGTATGTGTCTTGTGATGAATTAGTACCCTACACCTTTGTGCCCAGTCTTGCCAGGGATAGGCTCCAGCTCCCTGTTTACATATTATTTTATTAAGCAGATTTTGTTGATTGATGTATATATTGGTAAATGTTTGGAAAGGGTATGCATTGCTTTTTATCATCATTTTTACACGTTTCAGTGATGTTTGCAGATAACAAGCGTTTACATTTTATTTTTAGTAGGTTGTGGTAAAGGTTTACAGTTAAAATCATCAGTGTTTCTGCTGTTGTCTGCGTTTCATATTTTATAAAGTCAAACGTTTTGCATCTTCTTTTTACGAATATCCCAGGTATTTTTGGATTTGAAAGTAAATATACTTACACACACACACACTCAATCATTCTAGGCCAGTTTAGTGTGATCTTTTAAACAAGTGGATCAATTAATACATGGTAAGGGTTTGTATTAAAATTAATTAAATTCTTAATAGTTTTTCAATACATGTTTTTCATTATGTATGTGTGAAATAAAAAGTTTAATTTATATCCCAAAACCAATGTGACTTTACAAAATTAAACAACAAATATTCACAACAAATAATAGAGAATACCAGAGTATAAAACAGAATATTTAGTTGATGGAATGCAA
Organism: Polypterus bichir lapradei; assembly: GCA_026402145.1. Classification (NCBI taxonomy): domain Eukaryota; kingdom Metazoa; phylum Chordata; class Cladistia; order Polypteriformes; family Polypteridae; genus Polypterus; species Polypterus bichir. The sequence goes on along the minus strand of JANRMT010062829.1, from coordinate 3,022,057 downwards.
ATATAAACAATAATGATACAGTAATCTCTCCTCGATCACGAGGGTTGCGTTCCAGAACCCCCTGCGATAGGTGAAAATTCACAAAGTAGAAACCATATGTTTGTATGGTTATTTTTAAATATTTTAATCCCTTATAAACTCTCCCACACTGTTTATAAATATTCCCCGCACAGTTATACAGCATAAACCCTTTCTATTCTCTTAGTTATCAGGTAAGATTCGTTGAAATTATGTATGTAAACACACTGTTTATATACTACACACAAACATACATATCGTATATCATTGAGGAGTTTTATTTAATACATAATACAGTTTTAAACATATTGTAATTGATTAGGTAATATAAAAATAAGTGAAAAATCTATAACATGTAAATGCTGTACATAAAACCAAAATGTTGTTTTAAAGATACTGTAGAGAGTCTCCGATATCACATATGTTACAGCCATTAAGATAGACAGGCCACCGCCAATAAATACCTACAATGGAAGAAACATTTTATAAAAGGTGTGTACAGTTACAATAAACGTACGTACATGTACTAAGTACGTAGAAAATTAGTTATGGGTACTCGCCAACAATGACACAATGACTTGGCCAATAACGATGAGTTTAATTTTACTGCACAACAAAGGAGAGCGTTACAGCTCTTCTAAAGGAGCCTCTTCAGGCGATTGTGTAGCACCACCGTTGTTCTTCTTCCGGCAGTCTTCAATCCAAATCCCTAAAGCAGATTCCATCCAGACTACTGCCTTATTACATCCACTTACAACTCGTTTTGTGCCCTGGTTAAAGGACATTACGGCCGTAGATCTTATATTCTTTTCCTCCTTTTTAAATAAAAAGAATCGTGGACTCATTGATGCTGTAATGGCGTCCTGCAGCGGTGTAGCTGTTCCCTTACTTCAACATATCCAAAACTTTTACCTTTTTGGCAATCGTTAGCATCTTCCATTGGCGCCTGGGCACGGCTCCTGAAGCAGTAGCCAGAGCAGATCGTTTTGGAGCCATAACGAAGGCCTTGACTATGCACAAAGATAAACACAACAGTTAACTCTTTACACAGCGAAACACGTTGATGCTGAATGAGCGAGACGAGACTTCCTGGTTAATGCAGCAGAATAAAATTTGGCGCTCCGTCGCTGAGCCAATCAGCACACAGAAACTTAACTGCGTGCTCTGATTGGGTAGTTTCTCAGCCATCCGCCAATAGCGTCCCTTGTATGAAATCAACTGGGCAAACCAACTGAGGAAGCATGTACCAGAAGTAAATTGTCCGCAGAAACCTGCGAAGCAGCGAAAAATCTGCATTATATATTTAGATATGCTTACATATAAAATCTGTGATAGAGTGAAGCCGCGAAAGTTGAAGTGCGATATAGCGATGGATTACTGTATTTGAAATGTACAAGTAAAATATGTAACAGTAAGACAGCAAAATAACTGTGGAGTATAAAACTATTAAGTCTTATTAAAGGCATGATAATATTGGGAGAATAGACGTTTTGAAATCAGGCTTTAAAAAAGGAAAGACTTGCAGAGAGAGACTGAGACAGAGAGTTGAACAGTTTGGATCAGCTGCAGTTAATGACCAGTCTCCCACCCTAGACAGTTTTGACTGGGGAATAGAAAGAAGACTGTTGCCAGAAGACCTGAGGTAAGAAGCTGCTGTATAAGGTTGAAGAGTAGAAAGATAAAAATGGCAAGCCTATTAAGTACTTCCTGTATAAATATGAGAGGTTTAAATTGAATACAAATGGTTAAAGGAAGCAATTCTCAAAGTAAAAGAACAGGAGTATTATGTGCTAATTTCTTGGTATGAGTGACAAGTCGGGATCAAATTACAATTCAGATGTGAGACAATGAAATCATGAATTAGAATTACAGCATCATGGTAACATTGCCATTTAATATGGAGAATTTTCTTAATTGTAGATGTTTAATTCATCCTTCTTGTTAATGAAATTGGAGCACAATTGTTTAGCACTTTGCACTAGTTCCAGAAGAGTAGAAGCCTTTCAAAAGTATTAAGCAAACTGCAGCTATGCCATTAAGCCTAAGTACACAAGGTTTTGTTTCCTCTCTAAATATTAGAGTGCTTAAGTTACTTTTTTTATTTTAAAGCACTTAGGGTTTCTGTTTCTTGCTACACTTTTACTGTTTCATTGTTAGTTGTTCAGTTTAATATGTGATGAGTATTTATACCCGATACTACTTTTCATTTGATATTACTTTATATTTATAGATATATTATTTTAGTTTTTTGTTATTAATATAGTTATTTGTGCCTGCTGTGCAGGGCTGGATGATAGATTGTTTCAGCATAGTCCTCCAATGTGCACATGTGCATTAGTCGCATCACAGAAGGTGCAATATCAAAGAAAATTAAATGAAAGATAGCATGCTACCATTAGTTTTGCTGCTTGATGCAAAAGGGAAACTTGCATGGTTATCATTTTCCATGACTAAAATATAAGAGAAGTCTGTCTGATATAACATATTTTTTTCAGATTTAAGGGTTCTTGTGTACACCGATTTTCTTGGTAGTGGGTGAACCACCAGTGTCAATCATCCTTGATTGTGCAGAAGCACTGATCAAGATTTTTGAGGCCAGTTCTGATCAACATTCTTTTTAATGGAAAAATCAGCAAGTCTGCATCCAAGTGAAAGTATAATTAATATAAAAGACAAGATTACTTGCATCACACAACACCTTTTAATATGTAGACGGAAATGAAAAAATATTTTGTCTCAGCTCTGTAGTTTTAGAGGGAAACTGTCTTCTACAAGCTCAGTTGTAACTGAAAAAGTACCTTAAATTGAGACCAGTACATACATACAGTATATGAGCCCTGCAACTCATTCACTTTTGATGCCGCTTGTATTTTGTATTGTACATTTGATCCAAAGCTGTATTTATCTCCTAAAAGACACATTAAAACCCCATTTGTTGTACTGTCTGCATAGGTTTTTCCAAAGTAGACACAGGTTTCTTTACATATCCTAAACATTACTTTTACTTTTTCATTTACTCTGGTTTACTGTATGTTAAAATGATAGACCACTTCAAACTGGCCTTGTGAGAGTGAGTGTGTGGCTATGAATGAATGTGTACTGCAACTGAATGTCCAAAAACGTGGTGATATACAGAAACTGTTTTAGAGAGTGGGTTGGGGGTGGGGGGTATAGGATGAGGTATTGTTTTTTGTGGGCTATGTCTTTGAAGTGTGAAAGCTCATTGAAAGGACAGAGGGTTTTATTTTTATTTTTCTAAATACTGGTTGGTAGTGGTACATGCGTTGTGAGAAAATGCTTGGTTATCTAAAACGATGCTCCAATACTTTATTAGTAATACACTTAATTAAACCATGTAGCTGCGTTGTTCTTATGTGTGAGTAGACGTTTCTTGCGGGGAGGGCTTCTGTTCTCTTTTTCCGATGTAGAACCCTAATCCTTGTCTCAGTTCACCTCTGTTATAGCATGTGTTTATTTGAAAATAGCAGTGTCATATCTCAGTGTGACTGAGAGAATAAAACTGAATTAAAAAAAAAACAACACTAACCTTGACAAGTACACATTTACACCAGCTGTTACAGACTTAAATCAAATGTATGTTTTTATTGTACAATAGTAACAATAAAAACAGCTCACTACTCAAAACGGCAATTTTGGGATGTACCCGGTATCGATCCTGCAACCTCTTGATTTTGAGTCAGCAGTTCTTACTCCTGCACTACCTAAGTGGTTGTGTCAGTGTCGTACCCTGACCCAATTCCGTTTTCTTCACTTATTTTCTTGATTAAAAGCACATTTGTTTTGTTATACGTGTACCTTTTGTGAAAGTGTTTATTTGATATTAGACTTAAGATATTGACACTTCATGTCAAAATGTTGTCGTTAGTACTATAACATGCAAAAACATTTTGTTTTAGCTATGTGTTCAAAATTTCTTGCATTTCTCGCATTTCCTGTCATCCTACGTAGATCGTTACTGACACAGAACACACATGAAATGCATGTGTTCCAAATAATGATATATTATTTACTCTGTACAACTCCAGGCACCTCAAACCGAGATAAACAAGACTTGAGTTGAGAGAACTTTTTGCCCTTTCTGCATTTGATGGGACAGCAGGCTTATTGTGCTGAGTGACACATTTACAAAACAAAAGACGCTAATGAAGAGGTGTGAATGAATTTAAGGTGGCCTGGGATTACGAGTTTTTTCGTAGGATTTCTAGTGTTAATTCTATTTATAGTCACAGAACCCAAAGTAGGAGACAACTCTGGACAGAGTGCCAGTTCATCATAGGGCTCAGTCTCACACAGACACATTCACACAGGATCACTTTGGAATCACCAATCAATCTATCCTTTACTTCTTTACGTATATGAGAGAAAACCAGAGTACCTGGAGTAAAACTCACACAGGCATGGGAAAAATGTGTAGACCTTCATGCAGACAAAACAGAGCATTTGTTTCAGTCTCAGGAAACTAGAGCCCTCTACATTTTTGGTTGGATGTGTTTGTGTGTGTTGGGTTTCATTTATAAATATGTTGACTAATTTTTTTTTTCATTTCATTGTTTATCAGAGTGGAGGTGAAATTAGGCCAATGGCATGTAACAGGGCTCAAACAGCAGGGTGTCATTCCATCAATCATCTCTTCTGTTGGAGATACTACATCATCTTTGCTTAGTGTTGCGTTTGAAACCAACCCAGAAAACAGCACTGCTGACCAGTTATTGCTCATCAGGTCACAGCCTGTTGAAATCATCTATGATGCAGTAAGTCAGTTGTCATTTGTATTGTTGTTTTGTTTTTAAACAGTCCATTTTTCTGTAAGTAAAATTACAAAAATAGATGTATAGCTTATAGTAGTGGTAGGCAATGTTGATCCTGGAGGGCTGCAGGTTTTTCTTCCAACAAATGAGAATGTCGGTTATTGCTGACAAAGCATTTATTGCTCAGTTTCTGAGACTGTACCTTGGACCTTGGATTGGTTTCTAATTAATCAATTGGGTTGGATTGAAAACCTGCAGCCACTGCGGCCCTCCAGGACTGATATTGTTGGCCGACTTATAGTATTAAGGTTAGGATACTATGCATTCTGTTAAATTCTCAACTGTGTTTTTATCGATTGAATTGATTTATCTTCTTTATGTCATTTTATTCATACTTAAACATATGCGAATATAAATGGTTTTATGCGAATAAGAGTCAGCCCAACACAGCAATTTCCATTCAGGAAAACATTACAAATTCTGTCAGCTGAAAATTTAAAGGAACATAAAGTATCTACTAAACTATTTCAAAACTTATTTTATGTATCTTCTTTTTTGTAAAAAGGAGAAATGTCTAATGTTAGTGCAATTTTTAACTTTGCTCATCTTCTATTAGTGTGTTCTTGTTGGAGAACTTGTTTTAAAGTAACAGTTCGCATGTACTTTACTACTTCCCTTTCATATAAATATGTGAGCTATCAACCTTCACTTGGTTATACTGATATGCTTAATTCATTTAATTTTTCTTAATAGCTCATACCACACAGTCTTAAAATTAGCGTAGTGGCTATTTTTTGGTGCTGATGCCTTTTTCTTATCTATAGACTCAAACTGCACGTAGTGTTTCAGGTCAGGCCTCATAAGGAGACAGCATAATCACTCAACAAAACATGCTATGTAATCCATCATCCATCCATCCATCCATCCATCAAACTTCATCATCCAGATATCTTTAACTTCTGCCCATAATGATATGGGACGGTTTGGCTGATTTACACATACCTACCAGCCCCCAGTTTATTGTCATCTGCAGATTTAACCAGCATGTCCATTCTTATTTAGATAACTTACTGTATATAAATTAAAAAGATCAGTAGACCCAGGATTCATCATTGACTAACACAAGTTTTAATGTTACCTAACTTGGAAAAAAATTCCTGTGCCATAACCCTGTGCTTCCCTGTATTTACGAACATGTAGAGCCCATCTGCACAGTTTTAGTTTGAAGGTTATTCTGTCATTTTGTACATATCAAAGGTGTATTGAAAATCAAGATAAATATAATAATGAAAGAAGCTCATTTTCACATAACCTTTGCCAGACTATCATCAAATTGAAATTTGAGCATTTCCAAAGTACTAGAGCTCACTATACTATTTAGTAACTTGCTTCATGGGCCTATGTTTCTCTGTGTGTAGTAAAGTAACTAACATCCATTTGTGCTTCCATGTTTATGTTGAAGAACTCTTTTTAAAGTAAAGTGCAGGTGTCTATAGTACTTTTTTCCTTCATAATTTTAAACACTATGTCATCTGTTTACCAGTTCAAAATATTCAACTCCTTTGATGTTTCCTCATAGCTCGTTCTCTGCTGTTCTGTTCATTTTTTCAGATGAGATTTCATATAGTCATGGTACAGTCTTTGATTTGAACTCAGCACTTTCTTCTGTGTAATCGATAGATAGATACTTTATTAATCCCAAGGGGAAATTCACATACTCCAGCAGCAGCATACTGATTAAAAAAAAATAAAAAATTAGAGTGATAAAAATGCGGGTAAAACAGTCAATAACTTTGTATAATGTTAACGTTTACCACTGGGTGGAATTGAAGTGTCGCATAGTGTGGGGGAGGAACAATCTCCTCAGTCTGTCAGTGGAGCAGGACGGTGACAGCAGTCTGTTGCTGAAGCTGCACCTCTGTCTGGAGATGATACTGTTCAATAATCCAGACCATTAGCCTCTTTACACTGACTCCTGTGTACCTTTTATAGGATACACTTTCATAACGTAATTATACCATATATTTTTACTTGCTATGCATAACAGGTTATGTTTATTAACATTAAACTTGCCTTCTGTGTATTTGTGTATAAACCTGAATTTTATCCATGTTCATTTGCAATAATATTGTTCACTTCAGGGTATCTGCTGTTTCACCAAGATTACTGGCATCCTAAAATGTAAGCCACTTGTTTAGGTATTGTTGGCTAGATAATTTATTGAAATTAAAGTAGCATCTCAAGCATTGATTTCAGGAGGACCTTGCTTTGATAGTTATTTAATTCCTTGCACCCTAAGCCTTTGCATTTTATACTCGCGTTTATTCCAAGCATTTTCTTTCCAGTTCTCTGAGTTTGATGACCAACCTTTATGTAGTACCTATCATGAAATTCAAGAAAAAATGTGTTACCTCTGATAAAATGTGTCACCTGTCCAAACCCATTTTAACTGTTCACTAATATAGTAACACTTGATTAAACATTGTGTTTAATAGTTGTCTCCATTAATTTACCTGGGGTATGTGCTAGCCTAGCACATAGTTAATAGGATCAGCCCAATCACCTTTTTCCATAATGAAATATTGTTTGCTAACTTCCACTCTTTAGGAGATTCTCCAGTGTGTAGTGCTTTATGGAAGGTACATTAAAGGTTCATATAAGCATTTTCTAACTTGAATAAGCACTTGCCGTCCAATCAGAGATTTTTTTGGTTCTAGCCTGTTTAGTCCTGCAGTTTGATTGGCCAAGAAGAATCAGAGGATTTAGCTATTTGCTACTGCACTTTTTTCTTCACAAAAGTATCTGGGCAATACGAGTACAGTAGTAAGCTATCCAGCAAGCAGGCGACTATTGTAGACTGTGGAGATTTATTGCTATCAGTCTTAATTACTTTCATTTGCCCTGGGACACTAAACTACAACACTGTAAAATTTGCTGATCTGCAGGATTTTCTAACAAAACTTTGTTGCCTTTACCAAAAAGCCGAGTGTGTACCTAAAATACAACTCAAACTCAACCAAAAGTAAATTATTCATCAGTGTCCATCATCCCACAGTTTCATATTAAATGGAAAAAGAAAAATAATTTCATCAGGATGCATTCTCTAGTTATTATTTTAATGTCGTAGCAGCTAATCATAACAATATTATATCCTAAATTTGTATATTACAGTATATTTACTTAAAATATTATAGGTAATTATCAGTGTTTTCAGCCAAGTACATTTCTTAAGTAAGAACATAAAACAGTATATTTATATAATGTTTTTCAGAAAAATGAAGTAACCTTTAACTTAAAAGTAATTATGTTCTGAACTTTTGTTTCTATTAAGAAAACAGTAATTGGATTGACTGAATTTTATCAAACTGAGAAAAAAATAGATCTTGAGACAATAGCTTCAGCAACATTGATGAAGCTGGAAAAAATCAAGGAGAGGACTGCATCAGGTAATAGTTTGCATTGTTTCACATTTTCCACGTTTCCCTTATTTAATGTTATCTACATACATAATGATTTAGTGCCCAGGTACAAGGGGAGTTATATTTTAAATATATTTATTTTTAATATGACATTGTTTTACTTCTGCCCCTGAAAAAATCCAAAGGTTTAAAAGGCTGCTTTACACTGGAAGAACTCTGACTGTGTTTTAGACATATTTTCTACTTAGCAGTAAAGTAGTTGTATTATGTGGCTGTGAATAGAGAAAGAAATTAAATTAAAGCCAAAAAAATAATTTTGTGTTAACATGTTTCAAACACTTACTGCTAGTTTAAGAATTTTTTTTATCTTTATTAAGGTATTTCTGATTTGAGAATTTGTCTGTTCTACAGCACAATTCTCACTATTTTTATTTTCAGGTTTAACTTACATTATCGACACCCACAAAGTTCTTGACCTTAAGATAAGTTTAAGTCCGTCATATTTGATTGTGCCTCAAACTGGATTTTATGCTAAGGAATCAAACTTGATGATCATAGATTTTGGCTGTCTGCAGGTATGAATTTCTTACAAGTGAAAATCATATAAACAAAGATCTGCCAATTTATTTGTTTTTTTTTTTTGTTTTTTTTTAAACTGGGTGTGTCATATTTCAGTTCAACAGCTTAAATCAAGGTACTCGGCAGCCTCTGTCACCTGTCTTATCCCCAATTGAAGAAATCCTAGACAGAGCTTATGAAAAGTTTGACTTAGAACTTCAGAATGTCCAGCTTCTATACAGCAAGTCAGGTAAGGTTTTTTTCTTTATTCACAGTAATTTATTTGGGGAAAAAAAGTGTTTTCAAGCTCTGTAAATGTATATTTTAATTGCATAACTAATATTCACCAAGTAAGATGAAAATCCAATTATTCAGTGTTTAGGATATATTATTCACAAAAATCTATAGTGGTGGGATAGCTGTCTCAGCATTTACTTAGGACCTTTTTGGAAATGTAGAGCTGGCTGCCAAGACACATACAAGAAATGTAGAATTGGTTAGATTAAAATGATTATGATTGATGAGCTAAACATAAATACATCGCAGGAGATCTGGGCAAAAATGACACATGCACATTTTTAACTTGTGAATCATTCCTAAGCTAATATCCACTTGTAAATATATGTCAGTTTTAGGCAACTGTGATTTGAATCAGTATAAGTGTGCACAGATTTCTAATATGATTCGTCTGTGTCTGACTTCACTAACCTTCAGAATTCAGTAATTACTAGTGAATAATTTATGCTGTTTTCATTATATTTGCTAATTTTCTGCAAATACCATTACATTTATTTTGCAAGTGGACTAATAATTCTTATCTACACACCTTAAAAGCCATTTGTGTATGTAATGAATTTATTATCAGTACAAAAAAAATAAATAAATTTACACAACCTCTTGTACTGAAGGGGCTATGTTTTAACCAAACCAAAGTAGGAGACTGGACAAATTATCTCAGCACCCAGTGAAACACAGACCATATTATACAGAATTGGCACCTGTATTTAAAAAAAAGAGATAAATGTACAGATAGTATAACAAAACAAAACAACAACTCTGCTGAGTCATTAGACATACTTTCTTGGCTGTGAATTCCAGGTTATCAGATGGTTAGCCGAACTGCTTACATAGCACCACTTTCTCACCTCCCGGCTTTCTAATCTTTAATTTAACTCATTGATCCCTCTTTCTAAATATTTTGTTGGTGTCAGAAAAAGCACAATCAAATTAAGTGAGAAAATTAAGCAAATTTGTGCAACAAAAGCCTAAGGGAAATTTCCAAAACCTAGTAACCAGGAATACATACAGTATATTATTGGGTAGAAGAATGAAACCTTACTACAAAAAAAGTTCACAGAAAAAAGGAGAAGAGTCTCATGGGAATGACTTTTTGAATGAATAACCTGCCTCTTTCCCTTATTTGTTAGTCAGGTGTCCTGTCTTCGGTTTGAAACGTCATTCCTGTGTGGCTTTATTTTCCTATTTATGATGTACACTGATTATTCTGAAAGTATATATTTAACATTATTTTAGCAAAATATCATGTGTTGTGCACATTTTATGCATATGACTTGTGAACTGTCATGTAGATTATGCAATATGAGTTGCTGTTTGATGGTGCTAATTTGGTGCACTCCCAAAACATGTGGCCTAGTGAGACTGGAGCTATAGTGCAACACCTGCAGGTTGGATCTTGTCCTGGATACATTTTGGACAATTTTAATCGAGATAAATGTTCCTCAAATTTTTAACATGATAAATACAAACAATGGTCATAGGAGCTGCAGTCTATTCAAGCAACATAAGTAACAAGGTACGAATAATCCCCAGAACAGCACACAATTCACTTATTATATAATAGAATGATATACAGAATAATAATAATAATATCACCAGTAGGGCAACTTTATTAGAAGCAAACAACCATCCAAAATATATTCATGAAGTTTTTTTGTTTTGATCTTTTTTTGGTTTATGTAAACAATTATGCAATTTTGCATGAG
>JANRMT010062829.1:2995082-3005702 GCA_026402145.1 Polypterus bichir lapradei | reverse complement strand
TGGCAGCTGTAATTGCAGCAAAAGGTGGTTCTACAAAGTATTGACTCGGGGGGCTGAATAATTACGCACACCCCACTTTTCAGTTATTTATTTGTAAAAAATGTTTGGAATCATGTATGATTTTTGTTCCACTTCTCAAGTGTACACCACTTTGTATTGGTCTTTCACGTGGAATTCCAATAAAATTGATTCATGTTTGTGGCTGTAATGTGACAAAATGTGGAAAAGTTCAAGGGGGCCGAATACTTTTGCAAGCCACTGTATATATATATATATCTCCAAGTGTGAAGCAGTTGCCATACTCATTTGAATCCGGGACTGTTAATAATCATAAAGTTCTTCGTGGATCATTGTCCGTTTTCTTGCAAATCTAATTTACTAAATAAAATGCATACAAATTTATCTACTCATCTCCTGATTCATTTTCTGTATGTGACTTGCACAGTTCTTGGCCATAAGAAATAGAAACTTTGCCATCAGCATTAGGTGCAAAGCAGGGACCAATCATGGACAGGGCAAGCAATTGAATGCTATTCTCAGTCCACTTCACTTAGGTAAAAATGTACTTTATGTTGCAGTCATAAATTTCTCTGCTGATTTTTCTCTTAATGTTCTTTGCAATTTTATCAGGATGATGAAAACAAAAAAAAATGTATTTAAAGGAAAGTCATTTACATGATTCAGTTAGCAAACCTAAAGTAAAAATATTGAAACAGTTCAAATATTACCAAAATGAATTTGCAAGTAATGAATGAATTGGTTCTTATTAATCGGTTTGGAAATAGAGACGTACTAATGTGCTGACATCATCTTTGAACAGAAGAAAAGCAGCAGAGAGTTTTGAGATATGAAAGTTCATTTAAAAATACATTTTGCTCCTAAAAACCTTGTTTTGGTTGCTAAGGAGCCATGTGGGAATTTTTTAAAGCTTTTTTCGCTTTAGTTGGGTTTTTTGCTTTTTCTTTTGTCCTCACAGGAGCAAAAGCAGCTAAGTGTTTGTGGGAACATTTGAACAAGTTACATGTTCTTGTTATTTGTATTCAAGCCGACAAGACAGTAAGGAATTAACTAGCGCAGATATTCAGTAAGCGACCTTTTCTATATTGAATAGTTCTTAGTGGTGAGGAAATTTAGAGCAGTTAAGAGAGGCAACATTGTAAGGGTTCATTAATACTAGAACACCACCTTAAATTCCCTCACATCTTTTCATCAGCATCTTTGTTTTACAAATGTGTCAATCGGCACAAGCAGCAAGCAGCCTGCTATCTCATCCCCCACCAAGGCAGCTGACGTCAAGTCAGACACAAAATTCTCAGAGCTGAAGTCTCTTTTTCTAAGAGTGAGGAGTCTAGGGTGTGTATAGTGTGTGAAGACTGAAGTCAGTCAGTCATTGTCCAACCCGCTATATCCTGATACAGGGTCACGGGGGTCTGTTGGAGCCAATCCCAGCCAACGGAGGGCGCAAGGCAGAAACAAACCCGAGTAGGGTGCCACCCCACCGCAGGGTACACACACACACACACACACACACACACACAAACACACACACCCACAACCTACCCACCAAGCACACACTAGGGACAATTTAGGATCGTCATGCACCTAACCTGCATGTCTTTGGACTGTGGGTCCAAATATCAAGTAAACACTTTCACAAAAGATGTAACAAAACAAGTGCACTTTTATCTGTACTAATAAAAGGCAAAGCCCTCACTCACTGACTCACTCATCAATAATTCTCCAACTTCCCGTGTGGGTAGAAGGCTGAAATTTGGCAGGCTCATTCCTTACAGGTTACTTACAAAAGTTGAGCAGGTTTCATTGTGAAATTTTACGCATAACGGTCATAATTGAATCCTACTTACGTACATATATATGTCCATAGCCTGCAGCTCGGTCGCCGTGTGAGGCGGCGTTGAGACCCCCATCACCACGCCTCCCACGTAGTTGGCTGCCTGCCTATATTGTAGTGAGTAGCGATTTGGGTAGTGAACACTTCAATGAATGAAACCTGTTATCTTTACAATGGTTGACCAACATGGAATGTATGTAACTTGAACATAACACATCCTCAAAATATGAACCTGATTGAAAGAAATAATGATAATTAAATCCTTGATGACAGCAACACTCATAACAGTGACAAAACAATTACATTGACAATCATGTTACGTTAATTTTTAAAATGTTTCCTTTTCTTTTTCATAACTTCTGTAACACACTGCTTCTTCGCTGCGAAGTGTAGGTATTTTGCTAGTTTAAGAATATAACTGAAGAAAAAGAAATTATTCAATTTACGTGTTGCTGTCAATGTGCAAAAACTGAAACCCAACTATCAATCGATACAAAGTGGAGACATCTGCTTGGCTGGTGCAGAGGTAAAGGCTGTAGTCTCATAATCGAGAGGTTGTGGGTTCGATCCCAGGTCCTCCTTGCATTCACCTTTTTGAGTAGTGAGCTGCTTTTCTTGTTCCTATTCTATAATAAAAACATACATTTCATTTGAGTCTGTAAAAATTTATGGTACTAGTAAAAGTTAATGCTTAAGGGATAAAAACAGACACACATACTCATGTCAATCATTTCTTTTTTGGTGTCTTGTTGAGCAGACAGACACCGCAGTGTCAATGGTAGATGTTACTTTTCTTCGCACACGGACATTCAAATCAACATGTCATTTGAACGATTTTATTTATTCAAGAATCCAAGAATAAAACTGAATTTAAAAAATCATTCAAATGACATGTTTATATTAATGTCAGTGCGCAAGGAAAAGTAATATCTTTTACAAGTCCCATAAATTTATACAAGATGTTACAGACTTGCATCAAACGTGTGTTTTTATTATGTGATGATAATAATAACAGCAGCTCTCTATTAAAGTGCTAAACACAGAGACAATGCGGGATTCAAACCTATTACCTTGGACTTGCTAAATGGTAGCTTATCCGTAACATAGCAGCATTACCACTGTGACAACTGCTTAAAAATGAAATGAACAAACACATGTATATGAACATCTTTTACTTTGTACCAGCTGATAGTTGGGCTTCAGCAACATGTCAATTGAGCAATTATTCTTATTCTTCGGTTTTATTCTTGAATAAAAGCATACTTGTTTTGTTAACACTAGAATTACCAGAGCCTATGAAAAAACTTGTAGATCCGGCCCACATTAAAATCCCATCACACCTCTCCACCAGCGTCCTTTGTTGTGTAAATGTGCCTATGTGCTATTCCATCCCCCCACCAACTTAGAACGTACACGGACTTCTCCCAGCTCATGCCATGATTGATTATCTGGGAGTGAAGTGGAGTTTTAGAGTGGAAATAATAGATTGTTATTTGGAACACACGCATTTCGTGTGTGTTCTGTTTCTACAGTAATCTGTGTAAACACATTGTTAAAACAGAAACTTTTTCATATTTTAGTAATAAATGTTACAAAATGTAGACATAAAATACAGTATAGAATGTGCGAAGCCTGTTGATCTTTTCTTTCAGTACATGTGCCTTCCCTGTTTATTTATATGTCTAATGACTTCTCTGCCTGTCTGTCTCTCTATTACGCAGTACTCTGTCTGTCTGTGTGTTATGGATCTTAAAAATAACAGTTATAAGGACACTTGTTCATGTTAATTGCAGTCTCAATTGTTAAAAAATATTGAAAATATAATGATCTCATTAACTGACAGTGCATACCAGTTTATGAATTTTATGTCCGTTTGAGGTTAAAAAGAAAAAACACTTTTTCCCCAATAGGGAATCGAACTCGGGTCTCTGAGGACAGCAAGCCCACTGGGCTCTTAGTCAGCAAATCTTATCGCTAAGCCATGGAAGCTGTTGTATTGTTCTTGGACCTTTAGTGAAAGTGTTTATTTGATGTTTGAACTTAATGGTTCACACATTCTATAGTTTATGCCTACATTTTGTAACATTTATTACTAAAATATGAAAAAGTTTCTATTTTAACAATGTGTTTACACAGATTACTGTAGAAACAGAACACACATGAAATGCGTGTTTATTTCCATTCTAAAACTCCAGCACTTCACTCCCAGATAATCAATCAAGGCAGGAACTGGGAGAACTTTGTGCCCGTTCTGTGGCAGTGGGGGGGATGGAATAGTAGGCTGCTTGTCTTGATCGGCACATTAACAAGACAAAAGACTCTAACGGAGAAGTGCGAAGAGATTTAAGGTGGGCCAGATTTACGAGTTTTTTCGTAGGCTTTGGTAATTCTAGTGTTAAGACATCAGCATTTAGAATGACTCCTCTTTAGAGTGTTCACAAGTGAATCATTTCTGTTGCCAAGTTTAAAAATAGGCATCAACAGGATGATACAACCCCTTCCTAATTTGCAACATTAACAAAGATTTAATCTTTAATTGTAATGTGCTCGCTTTTTTAGTATTTCCTAATTAAATAAGATTCCTGATCCTTTTCTACTCTGTGTGATCATGTCAGAGATAACCGGTCCGGCATTAAATAGCATCTGAAGTAGGAAGTTTAAGCCAGTTCTTTGCAATACCCAACATGTCACAATGCCTGAACCTTACATTGCCGTGAGATGTGATAGTTCTTTCACTTTAAAAAGTGAGCAAGGAGTTCTTTAATCTCAGAATGCGATTGAGGCTGGCCAGTTTTGAATCGTTTCCACAGTATGTGTCTCTTTATCCCTTTGTTATCCTTGGACGAACTGTAGATGCTTTGGCAGTAGTGATTACAGTGCTACCAGCTGAGTACAGAACTATTTAATATAAAAGTATCCCATTTTATGTTCCTTAAAAGTCTCTTACATTCACAGATGTAGTTCATGTAAGGTAACATTTGATTCATAAGTGCTTACCATGTGACAACCCTCAAGTTCATAACTACAGTAATCCCTCCTTGATCGCGGGGGTTGCGTTCCAGACCCCCCCGCGATAGGTGAAAATCCTTGAAGTAGAAACTATATGTTTGTATGGTTATTTTTATATATTTTAAGCCCTTATAAACTCTCCCGCACTGTTTATAAATATTCCCCGCAGAGTTATACAGCATAATCTCTTTGTATTCTCTTAGATATTAGGTAAGATTCATTGAAATTATGTATATAAACACACTCTTTATATACAGTAAAACCTAAATATTATTTTAAAGATATTGAGTGTCTCCGATATCACATATGTTACAGCCATTACGATAGACAGGTCACCAGCAATAAATACGTACAATGCAAGAAAAATAGTATACAGTAAATGTGTGTACAGTGACACTAAGCGTACGTACATGTACTAAGTACTATAAGAAGAAAATTAATTATGGTTACTCACCAACAATGACACGATGACTTGTCTGATAACAATGAGTTTAATTTTACTGCACAACAAAGGAGAGCGTTACAGCCCTTGTAAAGGAGCCACTTCAGGCGATTGTGTAGCACTGCTGTTGTTCTTCTTCTGGCAGTCTTCAATCCAAATCCCTAAAGCAGATTCCATCCAGACTACTGCCTTATTACATCCACTTACAACTCGTTTTGCACCCTGGTTAAAAGGACGCTGCAGCCGTAGATCTTATATTCCTTTCCTACTTTTTAAATAAAAAGAATCATAGCCTTCAACAAATCCAAAACGTTTACCTTTTCGGCAATCGTTAACATCTTCTTCTTGCGCTTGGGCACGGCCCCTGAAGCAGTAGCAGATTGTTTTGGAGCCATAATGAAGGGCTTGACTATGCACAAAGATAAACACTAAAGAGCACAACTCTTTACACAGCGAAACACGTTGATGCTGAATGAGTGAGACGAGACTTCCTGGTTAACACTGCATTCAGCACGCAGGAGCTCAACTGCGTGCTCTGATTGGTTAGCTTCTCAGTCAGGAGAACTTAACTGCGTGCTCTGATTGGTTAGGCTTCTCAGCCATCCGCCAATAGCGTCCCTTGTATGAAATCAACTGGGCAAACCAACTGAGGAAGCATATACAGGAAGTAAAAAGACACATTGTCCGCAGAACCCGCGAAGCAGCGAAAAATCCGCGTTATATATTTAGTTATGCTTTCACATTAAAATCCGCGATAGAGTGAAGCCGCGAAAGTCGAAGCGCGATATAGCGAGGGATTACTGTAATCCAAAAGACAACCGAGACGATGTAAAGCTTAGTTCAACAGTGACAGCAGCATATCATCGTTTAAAAAATTGGTTACAAGCCAGAGATGAATTCTTAATGCTATTTGTTAATATAAAAAGAAGTTTATCAAAGTTAAAGAGAGAACAGAAAAGAGAAAAGCTTCTGTAAAAAGGAGTGGCACACAGAAAAAAGACCCATCCCACTCATGAGTATTAATGAGTTACCTTTGAGTGGCAATACATGCCTGAGTTGCCTCGAAAGCTTGCATATTGTAATCTTTTTAGTTAGCCAATAAAAGGTGTCATTTTGCTTGACTTTTCACTACATTCATAATGGCTAACACGGTACAACACCCTAGTACTGCAGTATGATTTTATTTCATCCACTAGATGGCACCAGAATACAGGCTTGAGCACTGCTGGCCTAAAGTATTAAGGCAGCCTAGACAGAATGATTTGTGTCTCGCCCAACACCTCCCCCTTAATATTTAATAAAATAAACAAAGAATTACAACACAATTGAGTAATTAAATTTAATACAATACTACAACATATCCTTAAATTTAATTTGATACTATCTGTATGTATGGTATTCACATCAATACCCCGTATGTATGGTGTTTGCGTCAATACCCCGTATGTATGGTGTTTGCGTCAATACCCCGTATGTATGGTGTTTGCGTCAATACCCCGTATGTATGGTGTTCGTATCAATACCTCGACTCAATACAAGTTAGAAAATATGCAATGGGACGTGGCAAACAAGTAGTAGTACAAGACGCAGTATTGCATGATTGGTTAAGAATGTTCGAATGCTTCAGTGACGCTGCTGGACGACCGAGTATAGTAAGTCGCTGTTGGTTCGAGCAGATAACAGTAAGTTCGGTTGGTTTTTGGAATGTTGGTTTGGTGGGGGTGTACTTTCCAGGACTAACATCGTCAACTGACTTAAACCCTTCGACAGCTCCGGAACCGTAAGTAATTTAGAACATATCGCCATTTGCTTGGTACATCGAAATCTGACTTTGGGCAGTTTGGTTTTGGCATCCGTCCTTCTGACATCTATTGGCAAACTGAGTAATGACGGCTGGGTATTAACAATGGTCACTGTTTAAATTTTGGCTGATCTCAGATCTAAAATGACCACGCCAACATAATTTTTACTCCGACTCTGATTAGAGTTTTAAAAAATACGGTTTGTTTTGAAAATTTGTTTGCCGGAAGAAAATCAAATGAGGTGCACCAAAGAGCTGAGTTCACGTCTCGCAGCCCCGTTTAAACAGGAAGCTCTTCATTACATCGGCCGAAAAGGTCTATTTTAAGCACAAATCAGTGCCATGATAACAAAATCATTTAAAGTACTTAAAAAAACAAATACTTCTTTGCAGAGAAAGTATGGATTCCACGAACTTAGAATTTGTTTTACACTCCTCGAGCCCCAGAAGTTTCGGGAATACAAGAAAAATTTCCCGCATGCAGCCTTTCCTAAATAATATTGCAAGTTTATGAGTTATTATTGATGTTTTTTATGAGTGTCGCGTCTGTGGCTGCAGTAGAAAGGAACTTGTTCACCCCTGGTTTGTCTATTCAATAAAGGCATTTATTGTGGCTACAGGAGTTTTATATATATCTATACTAATAAAAGGCAAAGCCCTCACTGACGGCGTGTGGTTCGTTTATTTGACAGTATGTAGATTGGGGTGTATATATATATATATAGCAAAATACCCGCGCTTCGCAGCGGCGAAGTACTGCATTAAAATTTTTATTAAGATGAAAATTAAACCTTTTTAAACTGAGGGAAAATATGCCAATATTTATTTGTTAAGGATCTCTTTGTATACCACATTGTGAGTTCGGCCCTCCGGTTGTAATATGACAAAGCTGTGCGCTGAGCTTACTCTTGAGCATGCAACTTACAGTTGGCCATGTGAACAGTAATCTTGTTTCAAATCTCACAGCTTGGATTGTTGCTGTCATAATCGGATTGAGTTTCATGGTTTGTTTCAATTATGACAGTATTTGCAGGACTTGTGTAGAAGTGACATTCGGCATCTGTCAAGCGTTGTAAGCATACAACCGGTTTCATCCATAACTTCACATCCAGCTTTTGAGAGTTTAAACATTCATAAACATCAAAGTGTCCACTACTGAAATCGTCACCTGTGAATCTAAGATGTTTAAGAGACATTGGCGGTTCTCGAAAGGTGTAAAATATTTGGCCATTTCGGTACACTTGAAAACGACAACCGAACAATTCAGCGGCAGCCATCAACTCACATGCAGAACCATAGGTGAAGGGCTTAAGCATTTCACTCTTATAGTGCTTCTGTGTAGTATAATTATCTCCTGTACCGTCATCAGTCCACACCTTGATCCTGTCCCAGTTATTCAATACATAAGACACAATGTTCCTCCGGATATCAAAAGTGAGCCTGATATGGCCGTGCAATATGTAACAAAGAGAATCGAAAAGGTAGCTGCCATCTCCGGGCATGGAAACCACTCGGTAAGTGACAGTTCTTTGATCGATGGTGATCACCTCGATAGACATGTTAATGGGGGTACGGTTGGAATGATAAAGGAAATGGGTACCTGAGCAATGTAAAGTAAGTCTAAAACTAATAACTATAATCGTAATAAACGAACAATAAAACAGCGGAGAAGCCGTGAATTAAATAAAAAGGCTGTAGTTATCAGCAGGGAGACGTGAATCCCATGGCGAAGCAAGGAAGGGAATGTAGAGACCGGAGCGACGGACGGCCTTATATAGGCAGGCAGCCAACAACGTGGGAGGCGTTGGGATGGGGGACCCAACGCCGCCTCACACGGTGACCGAGCTGCAGGTTATGGACGTATATATGTACGTAAGTAGGATTCAGTTAGCGTTGGGAACCCGTGTACCAAATTTCTTGAAGATGGGCCCATAAGTAACAAAGACTGTTGAAAAGTTCAATATGGCGGCCAACAGTGGCATCATACCACTGAAATAAGTACGTACATCGGCTTTGGTTAGCGCAGGGAAGCCGCCTACCAAATTTCGTGAAGATGGGGCCATAAATAGGAAAGTTCAACATGGCGGATGTTGTCGACCGTTATGACCGTTACGCGTAGAATTTCGAAATGAAACCTGCTTAACTTTTGTAAGTAAGCTGTAAGGAATGAGCCTGCCAAATTTCAGCCTTCTACCTACACGGGAATTTGGAGAATTAGTGACGTTGAAAAGCTCAATATGGCTGCCGACAGTGGCGTCATACCAACGAAATAAGTACGTACATCGGTTTCGGTTAGCGCAGGGAAGTCGCCTATCAAATTTCGTGAAGATGGGGTCAGCCTTCTACCTACACGGGAAGTTGGAGAATTAGTGACGTTGGAAAGTTCAATATGGCGGCCGACAGTGGCGTCATACCATCGAAATAAGTACGTACATTGGTTTCGGTTAGTGCAGGGTAGCCGCCTACCAAATTTTGTGAAGATGGGGCCATAAATAAGAAAGTTCAACATGGCGGATGTTGTCGACCGTTATCGACCGTTACGTGTAGAATTTCGAAATGAAACCTGCTTAACTTTTGTAAGTAAGCTGTAAGGAATAAGCCTGCCAAATTTCAGCCTTCTACCTACACGGGAAGTTGGAGAATTAGTGATGAGTGAGTGAGTGAGTGAATCAGTGAGGGCTTTGCCTTTTATTAGTATAGATATATATATAATATATACACACACACACATACATATATATCAGCGCTTCCAGATTAATTTTACCCTCGCACCCCCTGTGACGGACGATCCCGATTTTGCACCCCCTTGGTTTGAGAAGAAGTATGAAAAAATATGAGGTTAACGCAGAAAAACAGATCACCAATTGAAGCTTTATGAATAATGGATACTTTATTCGCCATCAATAATTGTTTTGGTAAAGCCATACTCAGTATAATCCTCCTTCCATTTTCTAATTTTTTCGTGACTAGCCATGATTAAATGAATGGTAAAAGGGAGAGCGAAGCAAAGGTGACTTATTGAGGCAGGCAGGCGAGAGCACAATAGCACGCAGGCTGAATGTAGTGCTCAAGTGGATCTAAAATGCGCGATCAGATTCGAAAAAATATATCTTTTCAAGTTCTATTTGGATATAAGTAGGTTCTGTTTAGTCGACAGAAATATCTTTGGTAGGAATGTAAGTTGAATTTAGTCTTTAAATTTCTCTGGTGAAGAAAAATTTATGCAATGATGACTAAATTTAACTTAAATTCCTACCAAACATATTTCTGTTGACTAAATAAAAATTACTTATATTTAAAACTAGCAAAATACCCGCGCTTCGCAGCGGAGAAGTAGTGTGTTAAAGAAGCAATGAAAAAGAAAAGGAAACATTTTGAAAATAACGTAACATGATTGTCAATGTAATTGTTTTGTCACTGTTGTGAGTGATGAGTGTTGCTGTCATATATATATATATTTACACACACACACAAACATATATATATATACATATCTATACATATACACATATATAT
>JANRMT010062829.1:2972214-2989436 GCA_026402145.1 Polypterus bichir lapradei | reverse complement strand
AATAAAATTTAATAAAAAATACAATCTAGTGTAATCAGTTCAGTATTGTTATGTATACATGTGGTCTGTGAACTAATGCTCAAATACTGCATTTTTTTACTGTTTAGAGCTGAGAATAACAATTTCAGAAACATTTTTATTTTCAATTTACAAATATATATTGAGCCGTCTCTTATAATTCTCTATTTTTTGTTTAAACTTATCTACCATGTACATGAAACTACCAGGAAAACCTTCAGCCCCACTTGATTCTACAGTTGGATTAAACAGGTCTCAAATGTATTTTACTATTTAGGAAATGGTTGGTTAATGTTTATAAGTAGTAATAAACTTTCATTACATAAAGCACCATCTTTTATTCCTGTGTGCTTTTCTTTCAGGTTTAAAATATCTGGAGAGTTACCTGTGGTTCATATCAAAGTTTCAGACCAAAAAATAAAGGAAATGATAGAGCATTTCAACAGCATTCCTTTACCGTTGACCACCTCCACACCCCTTGTGAAAGTTGCCAAAAAGGCAAGTTTTGTATAATCAGATTTTTTGTACAGTTGCATCTATTATATACTACAGCCATTATTTTGACTACAGGGAGTGATTGTTTACAACATTTAAATTACTGTATACATTTTTTCCAGGGTCAGCCAATTTCATTAGGTAAACCAAGGCACACTCTGCTTTTTGAAAATACTGTGTTCCTGGAATCTGACAATTCACTTCCTTCAGGTAACTTGTCGTCTTTGACTATATTTGAAATATATCTGCTAAATGAATGCAGCTGTAATGTTTTTAATTTGTACCACATAAACAGCATTTGTTAATCTAGAGCTCAACGCAGTATTGAATATTATTAGTATAGTATGTTAAAATGTGTATAGTACAGTTATCATTATTATGTATTCAGGAAGTAATTCTGTTACTAATTAGATATTTGATACTAATGTTCATGTTTTCTGCTCATTGTTTACTATTGTTTTTTATTTCTGTACAAGCTCTGTTATCTTTTTCCCTTTATATCCTTTTTAAATGCATTTGCTTGCATTTCAATAAGCACCTCCTATGGTTACTGTATCTGTCTGTCCTGTCCACAAGAATTTGGCTCCCACTGGCCTGATTACGTTGATATTTGGTTCACTTAATCTTCAAGTATATTTACCATACATGTTAAACTTTTTTGAGACGTCTCAAATAGAGTTTGCGGAGTGGTGGCTCTGAGGCTAAGGATCTGTGCTGGTATCCAGAAGGTTGCCGGTTTGAATCCCTGTCACTGCCAAAAGAGATTCTACTCTGCTGGGCCCTTGAGCAAGACCTTCAACCTGTAATTGCTCCAGGGGTGCTGTACAATGGCTGACCCTGCACTCTGACCCCAAAGGGTATGCGAAAACTAACAAAATTCCTAATACAAGAAATTGTATAAGGTGAAATAAAGAACAAAAAAAAATATGGGTGAATTTGCCATCTCCTCTATCTTAAAACACAGGAACATTCTGCGTGACTTCAATTACAGATTAACTTATTGCTTCAAATTTGCCTTGAAAGAGGTCATTTCAGCTTGTATAGTTTGTATATTTTCCTCTTTTACTCATCTGACAGCCGCTCCTGACGGCAAAACAATACCCTAATACAGATTAGTCAAACACTGCAAGTACAAGCCATGCATCTGGTACACCAGCTCGCTTCTCCTGATGCTTCAGGTAAATTAACTTTAAAAATAGGAAAAAAGTCACTTATATAGAAATAAGCATATGTGGAAAGGAACTATGTAAGCATCGATCTATAATTATGGAATGAACAAATATGTACTCGGTATTAATTTACACTTAAACAACTTCACGGCTGCATTAGCTGGACACTTGCATGGTTCAATATTCCTCTGAAACTAAAATGTGTCTGCATTGCTCCAGTTGCGTTCCCCATCAAGGTCCGAAGCATCCAACAATTTTACCTTGAAACTTCAAAAGAGATTTTAACTTTTCATCAGGCACTTTATTCAAAAATGTTATGTTTAACACTAGAATTACCAGAGCCAACGAAAAAACTCATAATTCCGGCCCACCTAAAATCCCTTTCACACCTCTCCATCAGCCTCTTTTGTCTTCTAAATGTGTCGATAAGCCCAAGCAGCAAGCAGCCTGCTATACCATCCCCCCCATCGCCTCAGAACGGCCAAGAAGTTCTCCCAGTTCCTGCCTTGATTGATTATCTGGGAGTGAGCTACTCAGAATTGTAAGGGGAAATAACTTGATGTGCATTTGGTGTCTAAACAATCTATGTAAACAAATCGTCAAAACAGAAAAGTTTTTCATGTTTTAGTAATAAATGACAAAACGTACACATGAACTATGTAATATGTAAAGGCTGATGGCCAAATATCAAATAAACACTTCCATAAACAGGGCAACTACAATACGACAGCTTCCTTGGTGCAGCGGTTAGAGCTGCCGACTTATAATTGAAAGGTCGTGAGTTTGAAACCAGCTACCCTGCAAATTTGCTGTTTTGAGTAGTGAGCTGCTCTTATTGTTACTGTTATACAATAAAAACATACATTTCATTTGTGTCTGTAACAGCCGGTGTAAATTTATATGACTTGTAAAGGTTAGCATTTTTTTTTTTTTACTCTTATTTTCTCAGTCACGATATAACGTCCAATGGCCCCACCCCAGATCTGACACGGTTACTTTTTATCTAAAACTGTGTACCAGAAGGTGTGAGCTTATTCAGTGCGGCAGGAGCACGCAGGTGGCCAGTTGCTGTGTGATATAACACACTTGACTTGGCGGTGATCCGCACGCATGTACTGTGCAAGACATGCACGGTAAGCACTGAGAAAAGAAGAGTGTTCTTTGCTCAACTTGCAGAGGAGCTTCGGCGTCACTTCTTACAAGAAAAGGCGATGGATAAAGCAAAGGAGGATGCAACATCGACAAGCTTCTGTTCGAAGTCCGCCGCTTCCCCAGGAAAGGAAACTCAGTCAGTGTCAGGCGCCTCCTCAGTGTAATAGTAACCACAGCACAGAGAGAAGTGTGTACATTGCAACATGTACACATGTCCTAAACATAGAAAGGACAGTCCTTGGGTGTGTGTGAACTGTTAACATTTGAATCTGATGATTGCATATAGTGTGGAACTGACCTCTCTGTACTATTCTTTCCTCTGCATGTCCTGGAATACAAAAGAAACAGTACTGTGCACCAAAATGTGGACACTGACAACATTGAAAAAAAAAAAACAAAAAAAAACGCAATCACTGATTAGAAGTGCAAGAAGGCAGGCGAATGAATATGAATAATGTTGCATCAGTGCCACAATGTTTTCCGAAATGTACTATACAGGTCATAAAATTAGTTGTTTGACCATAAGGTGCATACTAATTCAGTATGAGCAGGAACATCAATAAAACTGAATAAAAAAAAAATTCAATTGACGGTGAGATACGAAGAAGGCAGATTCACCAGCGTTTGTGTGTCAGCTTTTACCCCTCCAGATCAGAGAATTTCCAGTTCCATTGTCTCAAAACACCACTCACATCTACAGTTATTCCCAGTTTTAGATAAAAAGTAACCGCGTCAGATCTGGGGAGGGGGCGTGGGGGCTGGGGGCATTGGACATTATATCGTGACTGAGAAAATAAGAGTGAAAAAAAAAACGCTAACTTTTACAAGTCCTATAAATTTACACCGGCTGTTACAGACACAAATGAAATGTATGTGTTAATTGTATAATAGTAACAATAAGAGAAGCTCACTACTCAAAACGGTAAATTTGCAGGGTAGCTGGTTTCGAACTCACAACCTTTTGGATTATAAGTCAGCAGCTCTAACCGCTGCACCACGGAAGCTGTCGTATTGTATTTGCCCTTTTTGTGGAAGTGTTTATTTGATATTTGGCCATCAGCCTTTACATCTATATATACAAACAATTCATTAAGGACACGCAAGACACTGAGGGCACGCAATATAGTGAGCGCAAGCAAGACAGAGCCCTGCCCGCCAACTCTAAGACCATGGAATACGCTTGATAGAGCCCCACCCGCCAACTCTAACCCTCCTACTGCGTCAAGGGATACGCACGGCAACTGTAACCATCCTCCCGAGTCCAGCATCACTCTCAAGGCACGCAACAACTCCCCAAACACAGCCTTAGTCGCTTTCGTCTGTGCAAAAGTCCACATGCACCTCTGAGCCACGTTGACTTTACACCGCACGCAAGACAAAGAGCCACAATCGCCAACTCTAACTAAGGTCAAGCAAGACAGAGAGCCACACCCGCCAACTCTAAGACCATGGGATACGCACGCATTTAGTGTATAAATGCATATAAATAATTGCATGTAAACGATTTGCCAAAATCTGTTGTATGTAAATGATACTGTTTAAAAAGTTATTGTTTATTCATCAGAAAACCCGGTTTCCACGTCTACCTGTATTAGTTTAAATGGCACTTTTACCACTCGCAATAGGGCGGCACGCTGGCTTATCGTGTCGACTGGGCAACACAGTGAATGCGGCGTCTATGTTTTCCGTAGCCTGCTACAGGAAGGTACTCTCTCGACCATTGGCATTGGTTTCGCTCCTTGCTATTTTCATTATACTGCGACGGTGGTTTCCTAAGCCTTTGTTACACTGAATTCCTTTCTCACCATTTTCCGTTCCTGTTCTTACACCGCTGTATGCTACGGCGGGCTTCGGCTAGTATTATATAGTTCATGTGTACATTTTGTCATTTATTACTAAAACATGAAAAACGTTTCTGTTTTAATGATTTGTTTACATAGATTGTTTAGACACAAAACGCACATCAAGTTATTTCCCCTTACAATTCTGAGTAGCTCAATCCCAGATAATCAATCAAGACAGGAACTGGGAGAACTTCTAAGGCGATGGTATAGCATGCTGCTTGGGCTTATCGACACATTTAGAACACAAAAGAGGCTGACGGAGAGGTGCGAAGGAATTTAAGGTGGGCCGGAATTACAAGTTTTTTCGTCGGCTCTGGTAATTCTAGTGTTAAGGAACTTGAACTGCAATTCATCACAGATCCTACATAATGAACAACTAGCTATAGGACATCAATTGATGCAGTTTTTACATCATTTGAATTGTAATCTGAGGTCTGAGAAAGCTATTGAGCATTCATAAGGCTAATTGAGTTTTGTTTTTAACTGCATAACATTAAATTACTGATTATTAAATTATTGTTAAAAAGCATGCATTTAATGTAGTATAGTAATGCATGTAACAGCATTCAATTATTGTTTTTACTTTTGGATATGACTCATCATTACAATAATGTTTAATAAACTAAATGTGATAACTAACTCTTTGATGTATCTAAAATAGTATGATGCTGCTTTTATCAAATCAGTTAATTAATTCCTAAATGCACCCTGAAGTTACTGCAACACACAAACGTTTTCTAACTTGTTTTATTGGTGTTTTATTTTTTTCATTTTCAGAATCTGGATCTGAAGAAGAGCTGTCTGTAAAAGGTGAAACTAAAGAGACTGCAGCAAAGACTGTAAATGAAACTGAATTTTCTTGTGAAGAAATTACTGACCTTCTTCTCAGTTTTGAAATTAAAGAGGTTTGTACGCTAGTGTATAGAAGTGTATCGTTAACTGTGTTAAAAGTAATATTTCCTAATCTGTCTGTTTTTAAGGTTAATAAGTTAAATATCTCAGGGTGTAATCATTTTAAATACACCCTTACACACCACCTGCATATACTATTTTTTTTTTCTTTTCCTATATTGTATTTTTCTATTAAGTATTTTTTTTTTTGTATAAAAAAAATCTCTAGGCACCACCCATCAACATGGCAGCCAGGTATTAAAATTAGCTTCACCACCTTATGAGATAGGAATATCATTAAAACAAGGGTGAAAACATCAATAATGATTTTAAATTCTTTATATAGTTTACATTCAGAGCTTCATGATGCAAGTTACCTGAAACCCTGTTGTTAAATTTGTGCTAGCTGCTTGAGCATTAACTCTTTGAGGGCTGAATATTTTTTCCACCAAAGACTGTTTCTGAAAAGCAATGGTTTCACACAGAAATCAGCATAAAATGTCTGTTGCTGCATGTTATGGCTGCCTGTTTGCCAAGAATGTGCAGCAGGCTTGCTGCCAGGCTTTCTTCACGTGGCTGGGTCAACAACAGCAGCAGTCATGGTTGCAATGCATTGCAATCTGGTTTCTACCTCTTATCATTGTTAAGTGGCAGTCCTACCTTGCGAACACTGTCAGTACCACAGTTAGCTGGGGACCATTCAGCTAAAGCTGGACCCTCACATTCGTTTTCGATCACTTATATCAAAATCGGAATCCTACAAGTTATAGTCCAGTTCAGAGATAATAATAGGCAAAATGTCGTCCGCGGAGTATTTTACTTTACGCATTTGCTTTGATCTCTCGCCAGATGTCAGTCCCATTTTGGCTGTTTGCGGCTTGCTATTCACGTGAGCGCAGGAATCTCGGGTCAAACCAATGAATCTAACTTTCCTTCTAGCAACAAGAGACCAAATAAAACATAACAGTTGGTTTTGTCACCGTTTACAGTCGATTACAATTGTCAACTCCTCCTTTTGACAAAAGTCGACATCAGCCCTGAAAGAGTTAATGTAGTGTTGCAGTGTAGTGATTCTTGTTCTAATCTTATAGCAGATGTCTAACATAAGATAATTACGAATGATTAGAATTTTCAGAACTGTTTAAGTTATTTTAACACAGTATACTTTCTTCATCGGTGAAGTAATGTTAACAGTTACTGGATGAAATAACTAGTCTGAGTTCAGAGATATTTAGTGATGTCTTTCAAAATACTGTAAGGTTTGAAAGATAGGCAGGTTTTTCTTCCTCACCAGGCTTTTACACCTTCTTTTAAGAAACCTTTTTAAAAATAGTGCCGAGTAGGTGAGAAACTCACACTAGTGCCACAAAGATTCACCTTAAAAAAAAAAACAAAAAAAAACAAAAAAAAACAAAAACACCTCTTATGTCAGTGTCCAAAACAGTGATCTCAATAGTGTCAATGTGGATCAATGCATAAGATTAAAAGGAATAATATAATTATGAATAAGGAACATAACTGTACAAATATTCAAGAGGAAATACTAGCACAAAAATGTGAAACTGTTACATGATTGGAGATATACAGTTAAGTCAAAATAGGAAAAACAAATACATCAATTCAATACAACTTATTTTTGTGTATTAATCCACATTAAGTACAGGTTTGCAGCTGTGGTACGAATTTACAACTGTAAATCAGTAACAGTAAATTACTAAATTTTACAAATTAACATAGATGAGCATGTAAATTATATTAACACTAGAATTACCAGAGCCTCCGATCTGACTTTCAAGTAACAGCGGCAGAATAAATTGACACCCGATTTGACGCTGTTCGTTTTGAAATAATATTGCATTAGTGCGATGATGTTTTCACATATGTTGTTTCTTTCTAATAGAAACCACAGCATAGAGAGAAGTGTGTACATTGTAACAGGTACACACGTAAATTTAGGAAGAACGATCCTTGCGTGTGTGTAAACTGTTAACATTTGAATCTGATGATTCCATATAGCGCTGAAGTTACTGCTCTGTATTATTCTTTCCTCTGCATGTCCTGGAGTACAAAAGAAACCGCATATAGCAACATGTGGGGACTGGCAAGATCAGGGGAAAAAAAAAAAACACATGGTCACTGATTACAAACCGTAAGATGGTATGCGAATGAATATGAATAATATGAATAATGTTGCATCCGTGCCACAAAGTTTTCCGAAATGTACTATACAGGTCATAAAATGAATAATTCCAAATATCATATACACCTATGTCTCTGTGGTTTTTTTTTTTTTTTTTTTTTTTTTTTTTTTTTGGACATCATAGACTATAAGGTGCATACTAATTCAGCATGAGCAGGAACATTCGATAAAACTGAATTAAAAAAAATCAAGTGATGGTGAGATACAAAGAAGGCAGCTTTTATCCCTCCAGATGAGAGAATGTCCAGTTCCATTGTCTCAAAACACCACTCACATCTCCAGTTATTCCCAGTTTCAAATAAAAACTAACAGCGTCAGTTCCCTAGGTGGGAGGGCGATAGGATGTATCGTGAACGTTATTTAGAGAGAATGAAAGTGGGAAAAAAAGGGTAACTTTTACAAGTCCTATAAATGTACACCGTGTGTTACGGGCGCAAACAAAATGTATGTGTGTACTGTATAATATTAACAATAAGAGCAGCTCACTACTGAAAACGGCAAATATAGGAGTAAGTCAGGATCGAACTGGGGACTCTTGATTATAAGTCAGCAAATCTTACCGCCATGCCACGGAAGCTGTTGTCTTTTCCTTGAACCTTTTGTGAAATTGTTTTATTTGATCTTTGGACTTCAGGCTTCATACATTATACAGTTTATGCCTACATTTTATCATTTACTACTAAAATATGAAAAAGTTTCTGTTTTAACAATGTGTTTACACAGATTACTGTAGAAACAGAACACACATGAAATGCGTGTGTTCCAAATAACGATCTATTATTTCCACTCTAAAACTCCACTTCACTCCCAGATAATCAATCAAGGCATGAGCTGGGAGAAGTTCATGCACGTTCAAAGTCTGTGGGGGGATGGAATAACCGGCTGCTTGTCTTTATCGGCACATTTACAGGACAAAGGACGCTGGCGGAGAGGTGCGAATGGATTTAAGGTGGGCCGGATCTACGAGTTTTTTCATAGACTCTGGTAATTCTAGTATTAAACATGCAGTAAAGTAGAACAATTTCAGGTTAACATAAAAATGTTAATGTTGTCACGTTATCATATAAATGGAGTCAATTAAAGATGAGATATAGAAAAGTGAAAAAGAAAAAATGTCTTGTTCTGTCATAATTTTATTTATTTTTTTGCTGCGTTTTCCCTGGTCTCGTTACTTCAATTATATCCTCAGTCAGGAAAGCATTAGAACTGTCAAGGGCTACTATCATGATGGCCATAGTTACCTGATGAAATATAAAATAGTCCAGTTTGCCACAATTCTTTGCAGTGTCATTAGTTATCTTAGGTTCTTTTGCTCTGATCACCTTTTCTTGAGTTACATTTTTGTGCTACTTTATTTAACACATTTAGTAACAGTTTAGCATGCCCATCCTTCAAGACACATTGCATTTGGCCTAGTTTTGACTTTTGCTACCATTTCTTGTATTTTCCTTCTGGTACTGCTTTTATGCCTTGTTAATTTATTCATTGATTGTTTTGTGTTAGGATCTTCAGTCTTACCTTCCCTTAACACTAAGATCCAGATCTAAACATTAGCGTGGAGAGTTGCTTGCGTACTGAATTGTGGAAGCTGCCGTCGCACTTTTCGTAACTGATCTTTTAATGAATAAAGAGTGGCATTGCACATGTACTTTGTCAGCATGCCTATGTCGATCAAGCACAGAAAACTCTGCAGTCTACTTGTGACTTTATGCTGCAGGACAATAAGTAAATAAATATAGGTAAATAACATTTGATGTGGCATTTATATAAGTAACATATAAATGTTTTTCATATGAAGACCATCAAGAAACATAACCGCAAATGGAACTTTGCGCGATACCTTGACGAGCTCTGTAAGCCCTGCTGTTTTTTGAAGGACATGCGTGTGGCAGATTCACTGGCAGTATGACGGCCATCCTGTCGCTGCATCCAAACTGTGCCATCTTTCTCCTTAACGCCTGGTACAGCTGTGTTGTTCTTATATGTAAGTGGACATTTCTGTTCTCGTTCTCTGATGTA
The DNA here is from genome assembly GCA_026402145.1 of Polypterus bichir lapradei. NCBI lineage: Eukaryota > Metazoa > Chordata > Cladistia > Polypteriformes > Polypteridae > Polypterus > Polypterus bichir. The sequence continues at coordinate 2,979,648 of JANRMT010062829.1, read as the reverse complement.
GAACCCTCATTATCATCTGAGTTCACCTCTGTTATAGTACGTCTTTATTTGAAAACAGCAGTACCAGATAGGGTGGACCGTGACTGAGAGAATAAAATTGAGTAATAATAAAAAAAAAAAACACTAACCTTTACAAGTACCATAAATTTTCACCAGCTGTTACAGACTCAAATCAAATTTATGTTTTTATCCTATAATAGTAACAATAAGAGCAGCTCACTAATAAAAACGGTAAATGTAGGAAGTGCCCAGAATCGATCCTGCAATCTCTTAATTATGAGTTAGCAGTTCTTACAGCTGCACCACCCAAGCGGTCAGGCCAGCATCATACCCTAACATGATTTCTTTTTCTTTGGTTGTATTATTGAATAAAAGCGCATTTTTTTGTTATACTTGTAAATTGTAAACATGAAAAAAGTTTGTTTCAGGCATGTGTTCAGCATTTCCTGTCATCCTACCTTTACCCAGATTGTTGTAGACAGGGAATACACATGAAATGCATGTGTTCCAAATAACAATATATTATTTACCCTATACAACTCCAGGCACCTTTCACCCAGACAAACAGACGTTAGCTGGAAGAACTTTTTGTCCAAGTTGAGCTGCGGCGGTTGCAGGGAAGGGATTGCAGGCTGAAGTGTGAAGAAATTTAAGGTGGCCTGGGATTACTAGTTTTTTCATAATAATAATAATACATTTTATTTATATAGCGCCTTTCCCATGCTCAAGGCACTTACAGAAAATAAGAGAAAACAGCAGGGTATACAGCGTATAGCATTGTACAAACCAAATAAATAAATAAAGAATATTAAAACAGTAAATTCAGAGAAAGCCTAACAGACAACAGAATTGATGGTCTAGCACACACACATACAGGTTACATAAGCATTTTGACAGAGAGGTAAACTGAGAGAATAAAGTCAAGTAGAGCTAAAAGCCTTCCTGAACAGATGAGTTTTGAGTTGTTTTTTAAAAGAATTCCTGGAGTCAGCTGACCTGATTAATTTTGGTAGGTCATTCCAGAGTCTGGGCGCTATACAGCTGAAGGCCCTGTCACCCATGGAGTGTAGATTAGTGTGAGGCACAACAAGATTGCCAGAATCAGAGGACCTTAGTGGGCGGGCAGGCACATAGTGATAAAGAAGGTCACTGATGTAGTTTGGTGCGAGGTTATTTAAGGCTTTGTAGGTTATTAGTAGGATTTTATATTCGATTCTGTAAGACACAGGGAGCCAGTGAAGATGGAGCAGGATGGGTGTGATGTGCTCGCTGCTGCTGGTTCGAGTAAGGACTCTTGCAGCCAAGTTTTGAATAAGCTGGAGCTGTGATATAAGATGAGAAGGGGCACCTGCCAACAGCGAGTTACAATAATCTATGCGGGATGTGATAAAAGCATGGACAAGTTTCTCAGCATTAGAAAAGGAGAGGAAGGAGCGAACACGGGATATGTTACGGAGGTGAAAGTAAGAAAGTTTCTTAATGTGATTTATGTGGGCGGAGTAAGAAAGGGAGGAATCAAAAATGACACAGAGGTTCTTTGCAGTGTAGGCAGGTCTGATGAGATCACCGCCTAGATGGACTGGGAAGGAGCTCATTTTATTAAATTGCATTTTAGTCCCAATTTGCAGGAGTTCAGTTTTGTTGCAGTTTAATTTTAAAGAGTTCTGCTCCATCCAGGTTTTAATTTCACTAAGGCAGGTTGTGAGTTGAGAAAGCTCTGATGAAGTTCCACTTTTAACATTGAAGTAGAGTTGAGTATCATCTGCATAAAAATGATAGCCCAGTCCATAGCTACGAATAATATGGCCAAGGGGAAGCATATAAATACAGAAGAGAAGAGGGCCGAGGACAGAGCCCTGAGGAACTCCTTGTGTGACTGGCGCCAAGCTGGATCTGCTGTTGCCAAGACTAACAAACTCTTGCCTATCAGTCAGATAGGACTTGAATCACTGGAGGGCAGTGCCAGAGATACCCAGCATGTTCTCCATTCTGGATAGTAGAATGTCATGTCTGACAGTGTCAAATGCTGCACTGAGGTCTAACAGAATTAATATGCTGGTTTGTCCAGAGTCTGCTGCCATAAGCAAATCATTGGTTACCCGTAGCAGAGCAGTTTCACAGCTGTGCTGCACCCTGAAACCAGACTGAAAGGGTTCCATCAAGTTATTAGAGGTTAAGTAATTGGTGAGCTGGGAGGCTACAACACGCTCAAGAGCTTTAGACAGGAAAGGTAAGTGGGAAATAGGCCGGAAATTGTTAAGATTGTCAGCATCAAGACCAGACTTTAACATTGGGGTTACAGAAGCAATTTTAAAAGTGAGCGGCACAGAGCCAGTGTCAAGGGATGAGTTTATTATTGTTGTAGCAGTCGGGATTATGGCATGAAGGCAGGATTTAAGTAGTGTGCTGGTGATGGGGTCCAGTACACAAGTAGTCGGCCTCATCTTACAAAGCAGGTCATTAACAAAAGCAGATGTGACTGGTGAGAACTTAGAGAAGGAGCTGGATGGAGTGGGAAAACAGGGAGAGATATAAACAGATGATGCATTTATGTTAGTTGAATTATTTAGACCTTTAATTTTGTTACGGAAAAACTGCTAGTACTTGGTGTTTATTTTTTTTCTTTGAAGTTTCTTAATATAATTAACTTGATTTAAATACTGAAGTTTAATTTACAGTTTTTTTGTTTCAGTTGTTGATTATTTAGATAGGTTGTCTTTGTTTGATTTAATTATTTCTGTAAATTATGTGGCACTTTTACTAGTTTTTGAAGGTTAATTTGGTTTCCGATACAGTGATAAGCACAAAAAATATGATGTACCTACTAATATAGCAACATCTCTATATATAATCTTCATTTGGATCTTGATCTTTGTTTGTCCGCGAATGAATTAGAAGAAGAAGCACTAGATGGCAGTAGAGAGACAGCTAAAACATAGGCATTGCATTAAGAATCTCCTCCAGGCTTATACTACTGAAGACTGTAGTACGCAAGTCACACCTCAAAACACAGACATTCAAACTAAACAAATTGTTGTGCTTTAAATTAACTAAAGAGATCTTCATTTAGCTCTTGATCTTTGTTTGTCCACGAATTCCACGCATGCGTAGACTACCTTCCAGTTTAGTATGTTGTTGTTACTCACGGATGTCAACAATGTGCCGGAATAACAAAAGGGGTGGTGGACAGTGTTACGTTGGTTAGCTCCTGAGGCCTGGTTAGAGAATGAGATTGCCGAAGATAAAAGGTACGTGCCTATGTAACATATGAATGAAAGAAAGACAGTGGGTAAAATGAATGACAACGTAACAGCACGTTCCGGAAATTATTATTGTTACATTGTAGCCGGCGAGTGCTGCGTGTCTCACAGTTGTACCGTGGCTTGCTCACATGTCAGTGAAGTGATCCCTATTTATGCTTTAAAGAGCCTGGATACCTATGTGTCCCCCTTTTATAACCATTGCTCTGTGTATATTGCCTTACTCTTTGAATTGCCACAAAGCAACCTGTGAGATTGGAGAAAGGTTGAGAAGAGATCGTGAGAGGAAACGACAGTGTCGTGAAAACGAGACGGACTGTGAACGGACAGAAGGAGAAATGCTCCGACACCACCACATAATTACGATTCGGACAGTGATTCCGAGTAGGCCGTTCCTATCGAATCAATATCCAAGGGTTTTCTTTTGTAATTTTGTTTCCCTTATAAAAAATCATAATGCTGTGCGACGAAGGGCCCAGTTCATGACTGGCAGCCATGTTTAAACAGGGAGCCCTTCACAGACAACTTTAACACTCTCAACGTAGTTGGGCGCACATGGCTAGTTTGTAATACTCTTTAAGCTCTCCAAAGTTCATGGTTCCTAGTTTCACCTCATAAGTTTTTGTGTAGAAACTGCAAGGCTTTGGATGGTATTTGTTTCTTATGGTAGCTTTACTGTATCACATAAGAGTGGCAACAATCAAAACTATTATGTGGTGCAACAATAAAAGCAAAAGAATAAAGTGCTTCAAAATGTGCAAGGACATTTGTTGCTTTAAGTATATTTTCATTGTTGTAGTTTTGACAGATACCATGAGACATATGTAATCTGAAACCTCCAGCCTTTTTTCCTGTTGCTCACTTGATTCTAGGCAGGATGTACCTCTCAATATGTGTATCCAGTAGTTCTAATGCCTTCTTTTGTCTTGGGTAGTGTCATTATTGTTATTTACAGGTATTACTGCTTTTATTTTTGTATCTTCAATACATGTAATAAATGTAATCAATAAATGTAAAGAGTTATTTCTTACATCAGTTAACTGAACAATCATGGATGGAAAGCAAGAAAAGTTTGAGGTAGTATTGAGGCAGTAAGTGTTTGAAATTCTGTGAGGCTGATTTTATTTATTTAATGTATCTATGTATTCTTGCTAGTCTTTAACATCTTTGTTCTACATTAGAAGAAATCTAATATTATTTGCTTATGTTATACAGTTTTGTATATTTCAAGACCAGGTTAAGGTAAATAATTCTGTTAAATAGTGGTCTGTAAGTTGTTAGCACTATTTTAAATAAAGTGCTTTAACTTTCAAGTGTTAAAAGACAGTATTTAAAATCATAGGGAGGACACAGTTTTTTAACCTAATATTTGGTACATACAACAGTTCTGTTAACATTGTTTATTAGACATTCAATGTTAGTGAAATTGTCTGATACTCATTTAGGCTTGTTACAATAGTCATAATTAGATGTAATAATTTAAGAAATAATTTGAGGGCATTTCATTTTTGTATAATATTCTCCAGTAAATTAAAAATGCTTATAATGAATTATTTCAATGTACATGTAAGATATAGTATACAGTTTATTATTCTAAATGCCATATTCTTGTCACTTTAGAGTGGTTTATTTATCAAAAAAATAAAATTTAAATCAAGTTAAAAAATTTCAGGTATTGGTTGAACTCACTAGACAAGATGTACAAGAGAATACATTTCTGAGTTTTAACATCGTCCAGTTGGGAACCGAAGTGAAAGTTAGAACTTATGATCTGACAGTTTCCTCGTATCTGAAGAAAATCAGTCTGAATTATAATGAATCAGGAGGTAAGGTTTTTTTCCTTTTTAAATTATAACTGTATGCCGTATGTTTTTCTTCATTTTATAAGTGCTCATTAAATTTATATTGAAGAAAACTACATTCTTTAAACTGAATAAGCTTACAGTACATATAAAAAATATTTATCCTATTGTAAGTTTTCACATTTTATTTTTAATACAACAGCAGATATCAGTTGATTTAATTTAATATTTTGACATTGATCAAAAGAAATAGATTTGTTAATGTTAAATGTTAAACATTAAATGCTGTTAATGTCGAAGTGAAAAACATCTTATCAGAGTTAACAAATTTCAAATATAAAACACAACATAATTGATCACATAAGTATTCACCCATTCAAATCAATGTTTAGTGGCACTTGTATCTTTGCACATCTGGAATATGCAATGTTTAGCCATTTCTGTGTAACTTTGGTTTTACACTTATGATTGTTTTCTTACTGGAAAACAAATCAAGTCAAAAATCACAGGTTTCTTGCAAAATGCACTTGAATACTTAAATGATCAATGATTTTGTGCTATTTTAATTTGTAATTAATTTAGACTACTTTGTAGGAAGATGTTATCAGTTTGATATTGAAGAAAAAATTTTGGTTGGTCAGTTTCAAAAAAACTATTTTTAATGCTGGCCTTAAAGGAAGAGAGCTTCAAAGAAAAGCCATATCTGAAACAGGCATCAAATTAAAATGGTTCAAATAACAAAGACATTGAGTGAAAGATGACTGGAAAAGTGTATTATGGTGATTCTGATGTCCTTCTCCTTTTATGTAGTTGTGCATCTGGGCCTTACACATATTTTTCTGTCCTGCTCAGATTCAATTTGCCCTCTTCTCTCAAGACAGTAATAGACACCTTTTGAATTTAATCTTCACTTTCTTGGAAATATGTCACATGAAATAACCTTCAATCTTTAAAAGAAAAAAAAAAAGAACAACAGATTAACATGTGTCTTGTCTTGAGAAATCTTTGGGCATTTTTGAAACCAGAATTGAATTTTATGCTAGTACCTCACAACCCAGTTATAAGTTAACACACCTTCTGCAGCATGGTCACATGTGCATTTTATAAACATTAAAGGACTGAGTAACTAAAAATGCAGAGATATGAAAAATTAGGAAAATAAAGTAATAAAAACAAATAACCATTATTAAGATGTTGTCAGTAGTGCAGCCAAAAGAAAATTAGTTACTTCATTTGATAATACAGATACTTCATACAGTCTGTGATGATCGGTGCTTGAAGTGAGTTGATACACACATTTACTTTTAATAAAGCGCCACAAACCAAAACGTTGCTAAATGTCCGAAATCTGTTATTTTTCACACTTTCTGCACGGGTGTCTTTGTTGTCAAAGTGCAAATGCTGCATAATAGTCTGATAGGGTGTTACAGACTCAAATCAAATGTATGTTTTTATTATATTATAGTAATAAAAATAGCTACTCACTACTCAAAACGCAGAGCGTCTGGACTCAAACTCCGGCACCTTTTGGTTGTAAGGCAGCAGTTCTTACCTCTGCACCATCCAACTTTCTCTCAATTGACATTTCAGCTTGGGTTTTTAACTCATTGACAGCAACATGTTAATTGAATGATTTTTTTTTTTTTTTACTTTCGTTATATTCTTGAATCAAAGCACACGTGTTTGTTTAATATTTGAACTAAAGTCTTCACACATTATACACTTCATGTCATTATGGAAAACGCTTCTGCTTTAGGTATGTGTTCAGCATTTCTTGCCTCACATTTCCTTTCATCCTACACTTACACAGTCTGTTGTAGACATGGAATACACATGAAATGCATATGTTCCAAATAACGATATATTATTTACCCTATACAACTCTAGGCACCTCACACACAGATAAAGAGCCTTGAGGTGGGAGAACGTTTTGCCCGAGATGAGCTCCATCAGTTGGGATAGCAGGCTGCTTGTGCATATCAACACATCTGCAAAGCAAAACACACTGATGAGGAGAGGTGTGAAGGAATTTAAGGTGGCCCATGATTACAAATTTTTTGTGGGCTTCAGGGATTCTAGTGTTAAGCTAAATAAGCACATGCTTATGACACCACATAGTTTATAACTAAAGTTATAAGTAGGCAACAATAAGCCCTTTTTGTGTATTTTAAATCTATGTACAAATAATATATGGAAATAATATTTCATCATTGGAGTATCTTTTAAAAAAAGTCAAGCAATCAATTACTGTAGAAAGGGTTTTGTAAACTAAAAAGTATGCTATTGTGTGAAAGCTTTCTTTTAGTAGGCTGAATTGTATGGCTTTGTTTGATAGCTGCAGCAGTATTCAGTCTGTGTGTGTGTGTGTGAAA